>PVLC010005492.1:0-17080 GCA_004027655.1 Graphiurus murinus
AAAAAATTATCTTCCAAGTCAGGGGTGGTGGCCCATGCCTGCAATCCCAGGACTTGGGAGGCTGACATAGGAGGATCACAGATCACAGGTTTGAGGCCAGCCTCAGCAATTTAGCAAGGACTTCAGCAACTTAGTGAGACCCTTTTTGAAAAAAACAAAAAACAAAACAAAAAACCAAGGGCTTGGGGTGTAGCTTGGAGGTAGAATGCCCCTAGATTCAATCCCCAATACCAAAAATATTTTTTTTTCTTTTTTAAAGATTCTCTTCCAACAGGGTTGGGTGCAGGAGTGTGTGCCTTGGTGGTAAACCACATGCTTAGTATGTATGAAACTCTGGGTTTGATCCCCAACAGAAAAACAGAACAAAACTCTCTTCCAACAGGTTACTTTTGATTATAAGGTAGCCTTTCTTCAAAATATGATCAGGAAATATTAGGTGATTCTTAGAGAAGTGTTTTACAGAGAAGTAATGACTGAGCATAATGAGGCAATTTACCCAGTGAGGCATTTATTGTGCCCTCTCCCCCAAGCAATAAAAGCTGCTCTTTGATGATGGTAGGAGCAAATGAGAGTGGGTTTGGCTAAGAAAGAAAGAGGTTCTTATGGGGGAGGGAGAAGAGAAGCAGACACTTGTTTTTCTTCGGAATAGAAGACAGACTTCCATGCCAAGGACTGCAGCTTTGTAAGATGTCCGAGAGAGAACAGCACTGCCTGAGGTCTCAGTACAGGCTCCTGTCCACCCCATCCACTCCGATGCTAGCAGCTCATATCACCCCATATTTATCCTCTGGGAAGACCAGTCTCCAGATGCCTCCCAGCCCTATCCTCCTGCCCAAGGAAACAAGCTCACAGGACAAGCTTCCCCCAGTGCAATGGGATGGCTGCACAGCCTTGGTTTCATTTGCTTCTCTGAAGAGTTCAAGAGGGTGGAGTCACTGAAATGCCCTGGACTATGTGGCACCAGAACTATTAACAATGGACGCCTACGTAGATATGCGTTCAGCTGCTACTCAAGCAGTTATATGTGCTGACTCGCAGGCAGAGTGTGGTGGAGCACTTACAGCTTAGAGCTGGGGTCAGGGGTTTTCTGCAAAAAGCCAGATACTAAATATGGTAGGCTTTGGGCGCCACAGCCTCAGTTGCTACCTGTCGCTACTCACCTCACCATAGCACAAAAACAGCTCTGGACAATATGGAAATGAATGAGTATGGCTGTATTCCAACTAAACTTTATGTATGGGACTGGGGGTGGAGCTCAGTGGTAGAGTGCAAACTTAGCACAAAGAAGGCCCCAGGTTAAATCTCAAGCAATAAATACACTCCACTCCCCAAATACATTATATACAAAAATAGGTGGCAGGCTGAACTGACCTCGGAGTGGCCATAGTTTGTCAGTCCCTGCTCTGGAGTAAGACAATCTGAATGATATTTCATTTTCTCAAAGTTGGATATATCTTTTAAATTGTGAAGTTTGAATATTGGTGCAAGTTGTGCCCCAAAAGTTTGTGTGAGTATAGTGCGTAAATTTAGGAATAGTTTTGACTGTATTTATCAAAATGTTAAGTGTGATAACTTTTCATACTTTTTGACTAGGAACACATAGTACAGAATACATACATATACATGTTCATATCCATATATATGTATATATTCAGATATATGTAAAAAGATGTTTGCTACAAAAAGCACCACAAAACTGTTTTTGAGCAGTCTGAATTTGTGATACCAACATGAAATTCTTATACATTTTTCTAATCACTGCTACTTCCAACTCTTCTCTGTTGAATCTCCCTTCCCTGCCCCACGCTTTCTTGTAATTTTCATTTTACTTGGGAGACTGAGAGGAGAATCACAGGTTCACAGCCAGCCTCAGCAACTTAGCAAGGTCAAGGTCCTCCACGACTTAGCCTAACACTAAATTTCTCATTATGAAATGTTAACCCTTTCACTCTCCTTCTCCTCCTACCTGTGCTGGCCAGTTGTGCTTCAGAGAATTGGGATAGGAAGGGCTCTTCTGTCCCTCCTCCTACTCCAGCATCTTAGATCCTAGAGAAGGGCCAGGAGAGATGGGGAGAAGCCTGAATTGTCCTCTTCTCCTCTTCCCAGCCCACCCCTTGGGAGTCCCCAACCCTTCTATACCTGGATGCGTTTCTCAAGTGCTGTGGGACCTCCCCTGCTGCCCAATTGTCAGACATCTATTTAACTCTATGCCCTCCCCTGTCCTCAGTCCCTGCCACTGCCCTGGCTGGGACCTCCCTGACTCAGGTGGTATACTATGGCTGCCATAGCAAAACACTAGAGACTGGGTGGCTTAACCAACAGAAATGTATTTTCCTACAAATCTGGAGCCTAGAAGTTCAAAAGCAAGACTTCAGCAGGAATGGTTTCTTCTGAGTCCTCTTTCCTTGGCTTATAGATGGCTATCTTCTCCCTCTAGCTTCACACAATCATCGTGTGTGTGTGTGTGTGTGTGTGTGTGTGTGTGTGTGTGTGTGTGTATTCTGATCTCTTTTTATGAAGACACCAATAGTGTCACATAAGGGTCTATCTTAATCTTAATCATCTTATTTTAATTTAATTGCCACTTAAAGACCTTATCTCCAAATACTGACATCCCCAATTAATGATGCTTCAATTTAACGTTCTTTTGACTTTACAAAGGTAAAGTAGAAAACATACTTCAAATGTTGAAGATAGATATAGGGTTGGTAGAGGGGGACAAGGGAGACTCTTTAGGATGTGACAGTCACGGAGGGCCTCTCAAGACATAATTTGAGTAAGAATCTGACTGAGAGTTGGGCGTGGTGGCGCACGCTTGTAATCCCAGCATTCGGGAGGCTGAGACCAGAGGATCCGGGTTCGTGGCCAGCCTCAGCTACCTAGTGAGGCCCTCCGCAACTTAGTGAGACTCGGTTTCAAAATAAAAAATAAAAAATAGGGTTGGGGGTATAGTTCGGAGGTAGAAAGGCCCTGAGTTCAATCCCCAGTACCCCCCCCCCCAAAAAAAAGTTGAACTTTGATCTCTTCCTAGTTGACAATACATGGTATGAACATCTCTGCTGGGCAGCAGCAAAGAAAGGCTGCTCCCAGCCCTAGTGCAAACGACCAAGACTCTGTAGTGTGCGGTGCGGCTAAGCTATGATGCTCAGTGGGTTAGGTCTAGTAGACATATTTTTGATTTATGACATTTTCAAAGTTCAACGGGTTTATCTGGACATAACCCAGCATAAGTCAAGGAGCATCTGAACCCTCTAATGGACTGTACTTTAACACAAGAATCTGCAGAGCTTAAGTCCAGGGTTTAGCACACCCACAGCACACCCACACCACGCTGCCTTCCCATACAGTAGTAGTGCACGGTGAACTCCCTGCCACCCTCTCTCTGATGTTCTTTTCATTTGTTCAGGCAAAATGAGGGCAAGCCCACTCTCTCAGCAGATGTCAGTGGAGAATGAGATGTAATCTCCCTTGTGGATGGTTTCCCAAGTCTTTACCCATGACTCTCGAGCAACCATCACTTGGCTTTGGAGGCTCAGAAAGGAAAGCGATGCACCCCAGTACTCCTAACCAGGCAATGCTACTGGATGATCCCTGCCTCTTCCTTCCCATTCTTCTGCTCATATAGACTGCAGTGATGGCTGAGGTTGGTAAATTTGAATCACCGTTTAAGTAGCCTTGAGGGAAACATCTAGTTCAATTGCTGAGAACTTCTCACTGCCTCTTTTTTGGGGGGAAAAAATACCTTGTACCATTTTGCACTTGGCTTTGGACTCTAAGTGCCCTTCAGTAACTAAAGAAAATTTTCTACTCAAAGAAAATTGTTATTGGCTGTGCTTGGAATAGAAAGAACTGAGGTTTTATGTTGTTTTTTTATTTATTTACAAAAATAGGAGAGTTAATCTAAATATATATCAATGGGGAGTGATTACATATAGCATGAAATTCACTAGTATTCCAATGCAAAATAATTTCTAAATATATTAATATATATTTAGACATGTATTAAACATATTTAAATATGTTTAGTAAAAAAGTCTAGAAACAACAGAATATACTGTAAATTGTGGAAATCTATATGGAGTAGATATAGGGGACGAGGGGATTTTTACTTTTATTGATTTACTTTTTTATATTACTTCAATTTTTAAAACACAAGCATGTGGCAACCTTTGAAAATAAAAGGCAATTTAATTGCCAAAATATAGGACCAGCCAAGATGTCCATCAACAGATGAATGGATTACAAAACTATATGTAATTGTGTAATTACACAATGGAATTTTACTCAGCCATAAAGAAGAACAAAATCATGTTATTTGCAGGGAAATGGATGGAACTGGAAAACATTATGTTAAGTGAGATTAGTCAGTCACAAAAAGTAAAAATCGTATGCTCTCCCTAATATGTGGAAGCTAGAGAGAAAAGGGGACATAAGAGGGACTCCAGACAAAGAAGGAGAATCCTTAGATGAGCAAAGAATTTGACTTAACAGAAGGTGATGGAGGGAGGGGGGACGCCCTAATGCGTATGATGTACTTTCATGAACATATCAAAGTCAATCACTAAACTGAACTTGAAAAGGAGGGAGGAGGAGGGAGTGGGGTGGGAAATGGGGAAGGGTCAAATGAGAAATGTGTGCATGTATGCCTTTTTCAGCTTGTATCTAGCAAAGATGTATGACTACAGTGTACCAATTAAAAACAAAAAAACTCATCTCTGGGTTAATAAATAAATAAATAAAGACACCCATTTGGTTTAAAAAAAAGAAAACAAAAGGCAATTTAAAACATAATAAGATACAGCCAGGTGTGGTGGTGCGTGCCTGTAATCTCAGTATTTGGGAGGCTGAGACAGGAGGATCGCAGGTTCTCAGACAGCCTCAGCAACTTCATGAGGCTCTTAGCAACTTGATGAAACCCTGCTTCCAAATAAAAAATAAAATGGGCTAGGGATGTAACTCAGAGATAGAATGTCCCTGGGTTCAACAATCCTCAGAACAACCGCAACAACAACACTTTAAGAGTTTCTAGAAATCTTCACTTGTAAAAATTCGAATCAATGTCAGAAGAAAGGACCGCTCAGTAAGCCACTGCTTCCCTTGTTTATCACTTGCTTATCAGCAGCCGTATTAGGCTATTATGTCCACTGCCATATTCTCTGGGCTCTTAGAGGCTTCCAAAATAAAGTGTCAGGGGGAGGGCAGCAGGACAGCAGAGCAGGTAGCCTGCAATGTCAACCTGTGGAAGAAGAAAGCTTCAAAGCCCAGGCTCACATCGGCCACAATACCCTCGGGCCACATCTGTCATATCTGTTCATCTTCAAAGTATTTTCTGATTGTCTAATTTGAGCAACAGTGGTGAGGATATTAAAATAATTAAGACACAGCACTACCTGCTTCTCACAGCAGTGCTATAGACAGCCCTGCTGATTCATCTTTTGCAGTAGGTTGCTTTAAATTGCTCTAAATTTATCCTTGTTTTGCCGTCTGTTTTTTCAACATCTGCATTCTATCTTCTTTTAATAGTTTTTCTTCTCCAATACTCTAGTCTTTTCCCTGGGGTTCCTTTTACTATTGTTTTGCCTATTTTGTTAGATTTGCTGTTCTTGTTTATTTTGGTTTGGGATTTTTTTCTTTATTATTTGCTTATGAAACATTTATTATTTTATTTAAGTTCTTCCAGTCCTTAAAGGGGAAAAAAGGTCTTTGATTTCACACAGTGCTTCTGATTCTAAATGTCTTTAGATTCTAAATTTCTTTATAATTTACTTTTTTTTTTTTTAATAGCAGGGGACAAAACCTAGGGTCTTGAGAATGCTAAGCATAATACCACCACTGAGCTACACTCCCAGGCCAATATTGCTTTTTTTTTCTTTTTTGTGGTACTGGGGATTGAACCCAGGGGCATTCTATCTCTGACCTACACCCCTAATTATCCCAGCCCTACTTTATTTTTATTTTGAAACATGGTCTTGCTATGTTGATGAGAGAGAGTCTCACTACTTGCTGAAGCTGTCCTTGAACCTGGGAACCATTGCTTTTTTTTTTTTGCGGTACTGGGGATTGAATTTAGGGGCATTCTACCTCCGAGCTATACTCCCAGCCCTATTTTTTATTCTTTATTTTGAAACAGGGTCTCACTTAGTTGAGGAGTGCCTCACTAGGTAGCCGAGGCTGGCCGAGAACCCAGATCCTCCAGTCTCAGCCTCCCAAATGCTGAGATTACAAGCGTACGCCACCACGCCCGGCTGAACCATTGCTTTTTGATGGAACCCCTCTAAGGCGTCATTATTTTCAGACCGTTTCACAGGTGAAGGAGGCAGGTAAAGTCGGGAGATGAAACACTTCTATCTGGAGCTGAGGGCTCTACCCCACAGCCAGCACTCAGGGAACAGTTGCTAAATCAATAAGGATTTGTGCACCAGGTCACCATCTTTTTGGTAACAGCATCCCAGTTTTATTTTCTGGATTTCCTTCCTGATGGGCCGTTTGTTCCTTGTTTCCCCCTACTTTAGTTTCCTTTATCTTTCCCCTTCTACACAGTCACTCTCCATGGTTGAAAACTGAGTCATCTCTCAGACCCCAGTGACTTCCCTTAGAAGAGTCAGGATGCACGTAGGGGAAAGATATGGGCAGATTCCTGGAATCCACTCTGATGGCCAGCTCCCCAAAAGCTCAGGCCTAGGGCTGGCCAGCAGACACAGGAACTCACACAAAGGAAGGACTCTTACCTGAGTATTCCCCAGAGTCCTGGGGGCAACTGAGACGCAGAAGGGGGAAGGGGGGTCATGGTTATATGTTTAAACCACTGCTTCTCAAAATTGGTGCCCAGACGGCCAGTTACATGTATCAATGACAAACATGTTTGTGCCAAATGAGTGTAGGAAACACCATAAATTATATTCTCCTTCGGGCCTTCATAAGGCACATGACTCTGTTAAAGACCCTGAGTTGCCTTATAGAAAACAAATCTGAGCTGGGCATGGTGGTGCACGCTTGTAATCCCAGTACTTGGGGGGCTAAGACAGGAGGATAGCAGGTTCGTGGCTAGCCTCAGCTACTTAGTGAGGCCCTCCACAACTTAGTGAGACCCTGTTTCAAAATAAAGAATAAAAAATAGGACTGGGGGTGTAGCTCAAAGATAGAATGCCTCTGGGTTCAATCCCCATTACTGCAAAAAATAAAAATAAAACAAATCTGTTTGATTTTATTCTTTTTGGTATTCAGGGTTGAACCCAGGGGCATTCTACCTCCAAGATATACCCCAGTCCTTTTAGAAATATATTTAAAAATGTTTTTTTTTTTTTGAAACAGGGTCTAATTTGCTGAAGCTGGCTTCGAACTTGTAATCCTCCTATATCAGCTTCATAAGTACTGGGATTAGAGGCATGCACCACAGTGTCCAGCTTATTTACCTCATTTGGATCAAGAAAACTTTTCTTCTTATCTCTTTTTGTTTTTGTTTTTTGTATTTTGTTCTTCTGAGTAACATGTTAATGCAGAACACAATTTGGGAAGCACAGCTCTGAGATATCACCTAGTGAGATGTGTGGGCCTCTTCAACATCTCGGGCTGCACCTGAGAAGAACCTGGCAAATGAAGCCTGAACATCTGTGCAGTATTTTTATTTTTTTCAAGAAAAGACACAGGATAGCAGCTAAAGCCTTAAGACTCCGACTGCCTATACTTGCATCTTGGCTCCAACCTTTTCAAAAGTGTGACTGTAGGAAAGTTATAGAATTCCTATGTGCTTCAACTTTCTATCTGTGAAGTGGGGAAAGTAACACCACCTTTGAAAGTTGTAGGATTTAATGAGTTGATTTAGACAGAGTTAGAGAACACTGGCATATCATGACTGATTGTATATATTCCTGTTGTCATTATGGTAATTTTTAAAAAATTAGAATTGAAACTGGTTTTCAAAAAACAGGAGGGGCATTTTTTGAAGGAATAGAAAAATCCAATCTGAAATGCAAATAGAATTATAAGGAGCCTCAAAGAGCCAGAATGATCTTGAAAAAGAACAAAGTTGGAGATCCCACACTTCCTGATTTCAAAACTGACTGCAAAGCTCTAGAAATCAAAACAGTACACCACTGACATAAAGACAAACATATAAGCCAATGGAATAAAATAGTGAGGTCAGAAATAAACCCAGGCATATATGATCAAATGATCTGTGATGAGTGTCAAGATTGTTCAATGGGGAAATGACAGTCTTTCCAACAAATGGTTGGAAAAACTGAATCTCTACATGCAAAGGAATAACGTTGAACCTTGCCTTAGTGATAAACAAAAGCTAGTTCTAATGGATTAAAGACCAAGCATAAGACCTAAAACCATAAATGTTCTAGAAGAATATATAGGAGACAACCTTTATGACATTTGATTTGACAATAATTTCTTGGATCTGGCACCAGAAGCATAATACAAAAGCAAAAATAGCTAAGTGGTACTGCTACTACTACATCAAACTTAAGCACTTTTATGCATCCTCAGGCATAGTCAAGAGTGAAAGGTAACCTATCAAATGGGAGAAATCATTTATATACCATATATTTAACAATGTGGTAATATATGGTGTGTGTGTGTGTGTGTGTGTGTGTGTGTGTGTGTGTGTATTCTTAAAACCCAACAACAAAAATAACCCACTTTAAACAAAGGATTTGAATAGACATTTTTCAAAAGATACTACACAAATGATCAACAGACATATAAAAATATGTCCAACATCAGTAATCATCAGGGAAATGCAAATCAAAACCACAATGAGATACCACTTCACAGCCATTAGGAGGGCTATCAAGAAAAAAAAGAAAATAACAAGGACTGGTGAGGATGTGGAGAAATTGGATCCCTTGCACACTATTGGTGGAAATACAAAATGATGCAGACATTATGGAAAACACTATCCTGGTCTCTCAAATAATTTAAATAGAACCAGCCACATGATGTAGCAATCCCACTTCTCAATATATATCCTAAAGATATCTACTGAGAAGGACCTGGAAGAAATTTTTGTATACCCACATTCATAGAAGATTTAGTCACAATAAATAATAGGTGGGAGCGACCCAAGTACCCACAGATGGATGAATGGATAAAGAAATGTAACACACACACACACACACACACACACACACACACACACACACACACACACTGGAATGCTACCCAGATTTAAAAAGGAAGAATCTCAGACTGATGAATAAACCTTGAAATTCCTATCATAGGCAAATAGGAAGAGTGAACCTTGAGGACATGGTGCTAAATGAAAAAAGCCAGTCAACGAAAAGACAATACTGTATAATTCTACTTAGCTGAACTATCTAACGTAAGCCAAATCTGTAGAAACAGAAAGCAGAATGGTGGATGCCAAGGTCTGGGAAAGGGGTAAATGGAGAGTTGTTGAAAGGTCTAGAGTTTTATTTCTAAAAGATGAAAAAGTTCTGGAGGTCTGTTGCATAGCAGTATGAACGTACTTCACACTACTTAGCTGTACACCCAACGATGGTTAAAACGACATATTTATGTTGAATATTTTGACCTTCAAAAAGAAAGAAAGAAAGACAGAAGCAGATGTCCTGATAGTGACTACAAGATAGTCTTTTCATAAAGCCACTTTGGTTTCATATATTGCTGACTGTAGCCCCACAGGGAGACGGAGGCTCTGAGGTGTCTGTGAAGGATGTCCGTTTTGTTTGTCCCCATTGAGATGCACTGGACCTTCATTTCCTGTGACAGCTAATGCTGTTGACACTGCATAAGCATCATTTTTACACCGGAACCTTCAGAAAGTGGCTCCTCAGCTGTTCCCACAATGAGGTATCTGCTTGTGGAAATAAATTATCCCAAATGTCCCATAAAACACATGTAAAAAGGTCCCCGAATTATGCTCAACACTACTTATCAGCTAGGATAACTCCTTATCACTACTAAATACTCTTATCAGCTAGACTTTTTTTTTTAACCTGACAATTAAGTCTAACCTAGTCAAGATGTGTCTTTTAGAAAGAGACATTGTCCCCTTGAAATTTATTATTATTATTATTGTACTAAGGATTGAACCTAGGGTAATTCTGTCACTGAGATATACCCCCAGCCCTTCATATTTTTTATTTCGAAACAGGGTCTTGCTAAGTTCTGTGTGCTGACCTCAAATCTGTGATCCTCTTGTCTCAGCCTCCTAAGTACTAAGATTATAGTTCTGTACCACCATGCTAATCTCAATATATTATTATTATTATTATTATTATTATTATTATTATTATTATTACAAGGTCTCACTTAGTTGTGCAGGCTGGCTTTGAACTCAGGATCTTCCTGTCTCAACGCCCCAAATACCTGGGATTAACAGGTGTGCAACACCGTGCCTGGCCCCTTGAAATTTAAAATAGAAACCAAATGACTTATTTTACAAAAGAACTGACATTTTTAAATACATTAAAGAACCCTGAGGAGCTTTCAGAGTCATGGGAAGTGATAATGGCAGAAGAGGTGACAAGGTAAAATTCCCCTGCAGAAACCAGAATGGACAAGAGACAGTAACAGTGGTAAAGACCACAGCAGAGAGATGTTGTCCTAACCTTCACAGGAAGCCCCTCAGCAGAGGGAGCATTTTTAGACTTTCAATGAGGTTTTATTTCTTAGAGACTTAAAAAAAAAGCTTGCTGTTTATTCTCTAAAAAAAAATCCATGCTAATTGTACAAAGCTTAGAAAATAGATTTTAGATATAAGTAAATTATATTTAAAATTTTATGTATTATATACAATTACATGTATATAGAACATATATAAGAAAGTAAATGCAATACCCATGAAATTACCAAGGGCGCTCCTCACAGACATAGAAAAAGCAGTCCTTAAATTCATCTGGAAAAACAAAAAACCTAAGATAGCCAAAGTAGTTCTTAGCAACAAGAACCATGCAGGAGGTATCACAATACCTGACTTCAAACTCTACTACAAAGCCACAGTAATAAAAACAGCTTGGTATTGGCACAAAAACAGACACACAGACCAATGGAGCAGAATAGAAGACTCAGAAACAGACCCACAGACTTATAGTCAACTGATTTTTGACAAAGGAGCCAAAAACATACACTGGAAAAAAGATAGCCTCTTTAACAAATGGTGTTGGCAAAACTGGTTAACCATATGCAGGAAAATGGACAAGAGTCAACTCAAAGTGGATCAAAGACCTGGAAGTTAGGCCAGAGACCTTGCACCTACTTGAAGAGGGCATAGGACCAACACTTCAACACATAGGCACAGGTAAAAACTTTCTCAACAAGACCTCAAAAGCACAAGCAATCCTCAGGAAGATCAATACATGGGATTGCATTAAACTGAAGAGCTTTTGTGCAGCGAAGGAAACTATCAAGAACCTAAACAGGGAGCCTACAAAGTGGGAGAAGATTTTTTCCAGTTACTCTTCGGATAGAGGTCTAATATCTAGGATATACAAAGAACTCAAGAAAATCACAGCTAAGAAAGCAAATAACCCAATCAAAAAATGGACAAAGGATCTAAATAGACACCTCACAAAAGAAGAAATACAAATGGCCAATAAATGTATGAGGAAATGTTCCACATCATTAGCAATCAGAGAGATGCAAATCAAAACTACCTTGAGATTTCACCTAACTCCAATCAGAATGGCAATCATAAAAAACATGAACAACAATAACTGCTGGCGAGGATGTGGAGAAGTGGGAACTCTAATATACTGTTGGTAGGATTGCAAATTAGTGCAACCACTTTGGAAAACAGCATGGAGGATCCTCAGATGTATGGGAACTAACCTACCATATGATCCAGCAATACCACTTCTGGGTATCTACCCAAAAGAATGGAAACCAACTATCAGATAGACATATGTGTATCTATATTTATAGCTTCACAATTTACAATAGCCAAACTATGGAAGCAGCCAAGATGTCCATCGACAGATGAATGGATTACAAAACTATGGGATATGTACACAATGGAATTTTACTCAGCCATAAAGAAGAACCAAATCATGTTATTTGCAGGGAAATGGAAGGAACTGGAAAACATTATGTTAAGTGAGATTAGTCAGTCACAAAGAGTAAAGAAGCATATGTTCTCCCTAATATGGGGATACTAGGGAGAAGATGGGGTATAAGAGGGTCCCCAGATGAAAAAGGAGAGACCCTTGAAGACAAAGAAGTTGATTTAACCAAAGGGGTTGGATGGGGGGGGCACACTAATGTATATCAAGGTTACTCACTAAACTGAACTTGAGAAGAAGGGAGGGTGAGGGAGCGGGGTGGGAATTTGGGGAAGGGGTCAAATGAGAATTGTGAGCACATATATTGTTATCAATTTGTACCTAACAAAGATGTATGCTTACAATGTATGAATAAAAATAAATAAATAAAAGAAAGTAAAAAAGAACATATAAAGAAAAGTATTCCTAATTTTACCCTTATGGATGACCATCATTAATAATTTTAGTTTACAGTAGTCCTCCTTATCCTTAGAAGGTTCTGTTACAGACCCCAAGCACTTCCTCATCCCCCTAAAGCTATAGATGGTACCAAACTCTACATAAACTATGTTTTTTTCCTATACATACATACCTAAGATAAATTTAACTTATAAATCAGGGACAGTAAGAGATTAACAATGATCATTAAGAGTAAGAAAATAATTACAATAATATACTGCAATAAAAGTTACTTAAAATTCATGAATTGTTTGCTTCTAGAAATTTCCATTTAATATTTTTTGACCATGGTTGACCAGAGGTAGCTGAAACTACAGAAATCAAAACCATGGATAAAGAAGGATTACTATTTCCAGATGTAACAGTATTTGAGTGTCATCCTGACCAGTCTCTTTCCTGTTTTGATAACAACACCTCTGTTTCCTTTTGCAGAATCAACTCTCCATCACACTGAGTACAGGGCTTTGAGGTTATGGCTAACCTCCTCTCTGGTCAGAGATGGCCATGTGACCAGGCCTGACCAATCAGCATGGCCTCTGCCTTCTGCCAAGTGACTGGTTCTAGGATAAGCATGTGATCTGATTTGTTCCAATGAAACCCAACCCAGACTTTGATGGAACTTCTGGGAAAAAGAAGTCCTTTCAGTGGAGATTACCAGCTGGAGAAGCTGGAAGCAGGCACTGAGAAGAAAAGAACCCAACATATTTCAAATAGAGACAATAGGTGGAGAAAGAGGTAAAAAATATTGACTATATGACTTGAGCTTTCAGATCTACCTTTGCCTAGAACCAGGTTAGTTCCTGAATTCTTCTTAGTATCAGCCAGTTAATGTTATTTTTTTTACTTTAAGCCAGGGAAAGTTGGGTTTTTGTCACCAGCTACCCCAAATGCCCTGATTTAAAAAAAACAGACTAGAAAAATAGGTATGGCCCTGGATGTCTTTTTCCTCTCTTTCTATTCATTCAGCAAATATTCACTGCTTATCTCCTATGGACCAGGAGCCATTTAAAGGTTCTGTGAAGCTAGTGGTGATCAAACAGGCCATTGCTCTCAGGGACCTTGCATGTGGTTATGTTTGTTTAGAAATACAGAGTTAGGGACCAAGGCCAGCAGCTCATGGTAACTTGGTGAGACCCTGTTCCCAAATAAAAATTATAATAGGTCTAGGTGTGTAGTTAATCCCCAGTACTATAAAAAAGAAATAAAAAGAGAGACTTAGCTTCCATATGAAGCACCAGGGAAGTGATCCTTGAAATGAGCTGACCTTCATATATTTGTTCAATAAATACATGTATGGAGATAGATCAGTCCTCTAATCCTGAATGAAAATGAAAGAATATCATGCAGGAAGAGAACACACCCTGAAACCTGAGGTTTCTTTATATATAATATATATATACCTATTTATATATAAATATATATGCATTGTATATATACACATATACATAGATATGAATTGTATATACAAACACATAAATGTATATATAAACATATATTTTAATTGATAAATCATAACTATATATTTATGGGGTGTGATGTGATATTATTCTGATGTATATTTACATTGCAGAATGATTACATAAACTGACAAATTCATCACTTCACATAACTTTTTTGTGTGGTACAAATATTTAAAAATCTACTCTTTTTATAATTTTGAAATATACAATACATTATTATTGATTACCATCACCATTCTGTGCAATAGATGACTAAAGTTCATTCCTCTTGTCTAACTGAAACTTTGTACCTTTTGGCCAACAGTTCCCTATTTCCCCATTCTGAGCTCCTCCAGCTTCTGGTAACCACCATTCTACTCTCTACATTTAAGTGTCTGTCCTCTACTTCTAGTTTTTTTTTTTTTTTTTTTCGGTACTGGGGATTGAACTCAGAGGCATTCTACCTCCGAGCTCTACCCCCAACCCTATTTTTTATTCTTTATTTTGAAACCAGGTCTCACTAAGTTGCGGAGTGCCTCACTAGGTAGCTGAGGCTGGCCGCGAACCCGGATCCTCCGGTCTCAGCCTCCCGAACTTTACTTCTAGTTTTGAAAAAAGCTACTGGAGTTTGTCTTCCCTGATGGTTTGCCTCCCAGCATGGTTTGCTCAGAACACAGTGAAAAGGAGGCAAAGAGCAGGAGCAGGCTATGTCCTCGATTCTAGGTCCCCTAATCCCCTTCCTGCTCCTGCTTCCCAATGGGTTGAAGCCTAACAGATTTAAGTTAGCCAGCTCTTGGCAACAGGGTGATTCCAGAGCACACTCAAGGTTCCAATGCTCTTTGAAGACTCTGGACCCCCTTAGATGCCCAATGCAAAGTTGAAGTGTCTTCCTGCCTCCACAGCAGACTCATTCTCCAGCATGGAGTTTCTCCTTAGCCTTTCAGATCAGTCTAAGAAAAGCCAGCCTGTCACCAATCACAGAGCTGTGAGGAATTCCCAGTATGTCCACTGTCACATTCTGTGTAGGTGGGAGGGGGTAAGTATTGGGCATTGAACCTAGAGACATTTTACCTCTGAACTACACCCCTCAGCCCTATTTTATTTTAAAATGGGGTCTCACTAAGTTGCTTGATAAATTGTTGAGGCTGGCCTTGAACTTGGATCCTCCTGTCTCAGTCTCCCAAGCACTGGGATTACAGTTGTGTATCACCATGCCTGGCTTACTGTCACATTTTTAAAGTATCTATTATGGGTCAAATCGTGACCCTCAAAAGTCAAACATGAAAGCACTAAATCCCTACTATCTCAAAATGTGTTTTGGGGGTAGGGTTTTTATAGAGGTATTTAAGTTAAAACAAGGTCGTTAGGGTGGGCTCTAATGCAATCTGACTGGTGTCCTTCTAAGAAGAGGAAATTTGGACATGAATGGAAGGAAGACCATGAGAACATATGGGAAGAAGGCAGCCATCTGCGGCCAATGCTACTAACACCTTGGCCTCAGACTTCGGGCCTCCAAAACTGTGAGAACATAATTTTTTACAGTTTAAGTCATCTGGGCGGTGGCACTTTGTTATAGCATCCAGCAAACTAATAATCATAGCCACAACACATTAATAATAATACTTCTGATCTTTGCCAGCATACCCAGTTTCAAGGAGGACAATCTTTACTTTGGAAAGAGCCTATCCGTTCTTCATCTCTTCTTCTCTCCTAGAAAGCCTTTCTACTGCTGCCTGACAGGTCTAGAGAGGGAGAGAAAATCCCAGGGTATCCCTGGAGACTGAGAGAAATCCTGGCTTCTGTGTAGAGTATAATCACACTGAACGAGGCTAATTTACAAGACTTGATTAAATTCATACCCTCTTGAGGAATATGTTCAGTAATCACACAGCTGTGTCAACCTCACACGGAGAACTGATCCTTTAGCCATTCCTTTGTCATGGTTATGTCTTCATGGTGGAAATGTGAACAGGTACTTGGGGTAGGAGGGATGTGCTTATGCTTTTAAGTCATTATTGTTCACAGAATTATAGCACGGCATGGGATTGAGTCCATGACTCTGTTTCATATATCACTCACCAGGTCTCTTTTGGTAGATCAAAGTTAGGAAATAAACCCAAAAGCCTAACACCAGCCACATGCTCATCAAGCTAATGGAAACAAGCTTATCTAATAGGTTGGAAAATGCATGAAAAAAAAAAGTTGGTGAGAGGTTCATCTTAAGAAATCCAGTCTCTGCCCTTAGCGCAAACACACGGGCTTTAATTGGCCCTGAATGCCATTTAGTACACAAAGAAAGCTTCCTCACAGGCTGCCCAAGGATGGGGCTCGACATCATCCCAGGCTTGCCTTTTCTTCTTCTCTTTTTATCTATTATCTGTCTATCAATTAATCAATCTATCAACCTATCTAATCTATGTAATTTACACACACACACACACACACACACACACACACACACAAACACACACACACACACACACAACTGGAGTTTGGACCCAGGGCCTTGCACATGCCAGGAAGTGCTCTGCCACTGAATTACACCCCAACCCACCTTTATCAATATTGATCTTTCTCCAGATCAGTAATCTCTAGTTCTCCTTTCATATTCATTTTAGCTATCCTCCTAACCTGTCTCCTGCTTAGCTGCTCTCTTGGGATCACACTATGGTGGCTTCACTCCTTTTCTATTTTAGGAAGAGTCATTTCTAGAACTTACAATTTTAGTCTTTCCTGGATATTTCTGGGAGCTGGATGTTAAAAAACATAACTGCTAAGTGGTAACTTTTTTGTTCCTTTGGTAATTCTCTTGCTTCATGGGCAACGGTGTCTTTATGAATAGGAATTTCATATTGGATTTGGACAACACTAAAATCCTGCTGTTCACAGCAGTATGGAAAGCACATGTTTGATTCTGAGTTGGAAGAGTCTTTGAAAAAATCCCTGTCTCCAGCCAAAACTACACCTAAATCATTGCGGTTATCTACCTAGGACTTTTAAACTATTTTCCCATAAGCCTTGACAGATGTAGCTTTTCTCTGATGCTCACCTTTGTTTCTCAGGCTATTTGTTTGCAAAAGAGCTTGAGTTTTGAGTGCTAGAACCATATAGAAAGTGTTGAAGTAGTTTGGGGGAGCATAGATTAAAAAGTGGATCAAAGAGAGCCGGGCA
>PVLC010005492.1:17180-52968 GCA_004027655.1 Graphiurus murinus
CTTGTAATCCCAGCATTCGGGAGGCTGAGACCGGAGGATCCGGGTTCGCGGCCAGCCTCAGCTACCTAGTGAGGCACTCCGCAACTTAGTGAGACTCGGTTTCAAAATAAAGAATAAAAAATAGGGCTGGGGGTGTAGCCCAGAGGTAGAATGCCCCTGAGTTCAATCCCCAGTACCGCAAAAAAAAAAAAAAAAAAAAGTGGATCAAAGAGACATTCCACTCTCAGAAAGTCTAAAATCTAGGAAGATAAAAAGGAAAAGACACATATAAGTCCACACAGAAGAGCCCAGGAGGGGCTAAATGCCATGAGGGGCTAAATGCCATGAGGGGTGAGCATGGAATCTGAGACAGGAGGAGTTGCTCCAGCTGCTGCCATAGAACGGATCAAGCTGGATGCCTCCAGACAGGAGGGGGTACTTGGTCTTTTGGGTAAAATGGGGAGATGGTTAAGGATAGATTACATATGGGCTTCCCCTTTTCCCCTACTTTCTCTCTAGCCCCTATATCCATAATCAAGACTCATTCTGGTTTTGTAATCTATGAGTCAGAATCTCTTTAGAGCTTGTCATGGGCAGCATTTGCCCCGATCCCTGTCCTGGAGCTGGGTGTTCTCCATCCTCTCTGTAGGTTGAGTCACACAGCCGTTGCCCAGGAGGGAGAGGGCAACCAGAGGAAAATGTCACCCTCCTCTTCATATCCCACCCCAACAGGCACACCAGAGTAAACAAAGGATTGCAGACCTGTGCTCTTGGTGGAGGTGTAGTCAAAGGTTATAGACTGCTTCCTGGAGAGTTCATGTATTAACGTTCAGAGTTCATGTAATTAAGTCATGAGGGCTGTAATCTCATTGGTGGACAACCCTAATCTAATGGATTTATGTAGGTGGTAACCCAGGCAGGTGAGGTGTGGCTGGAGAAGGTGGGTCCCTGGGGGTGTGGCCTTAGGGACTGTGCTTTTGTGTTTGAATTGCCTTGCTTGTTTGATCTCTTGCTTACAACCTCGATGGCATGAAAGTGGAGCCTTGCTCTCTCCCTCTCTCTGCTTCTCTGCCATGCCCTGAGATCCATAGACCATGGCCCTCACATGGATTGGACTCCAAATCTCCAGAAAACTGAGCAAATAAATCTTCCTTCTTCTAAGTTGTGTGGCCAGCCATTTTGATTTATAGCAGTGATAATGCTGGCTGAGACAGAGACCATGGTCTGAGGCTGACAAATCAGATGTGAGTTTCACTGTCAACAAGTGCCGCTGGCAAAGCTGGCCCTATCTTCCTTTCATGAGGAGAGAGTTTTATGCTTTCTTCACTTTGCTTATATTAATTTATATCAAGTGATTCCAGGGCTGCAAATTCTTAATAATGCTAAATGGAAGTTGATCTATCATCAAGCTTGCTGGTTCTTCTCCAGGCATCTCCTTAGATGGTTCTCATCTTCCTCAACTTTCAAGTCATCTAGTTTTCTTTGTGTCTGTATTTCTGGACCTGTCTCCCTTCTTTCCATCACAGACACTGTTCCATCCTTGATCATGTGTCACGTGGACTCCCACCTTTGATCTCATCTTCTATCTCTCCCACACCATTGCCAGTCCCAACATCTAGCTCAAAAACACTGGCTTCAAGTGCTAACATAATAAATTTAGTACAAACTTTTATGTTGATTATTGGGGTGTTCTCAACCACTGACATCAATCCACCCTTCATTTCCCCAGCTGCTCTACCCTTCATGCAAAATCAAATTCTCTTAGTCTCCCAAGTCCAACTGATAGCCTTCCTGACTCTCCAGCTGAAATGTTTCCTTCAACCTATTGAATCTACCCCATTCATGAATCTTGTACTTGGTCTTCCACAACAAAGGAAATGAAGCAACACTCTCTTACCTGAAAGCACCCAGAGTCCCCAGTTATATCGCTTATGGAACTGATTTCACTCTGCTCTTTGTAAGCCATTGGTTTCGCTTCCTCCTCCCACTAAGGTGAGGTAAGAGATTGCATCTTAATTACCTTTGGACCACATACAGTCCTTAAGGACAGCAACCTGCTCATAATAAATGTACAGGTTCTGAGAGTGGAGTTTAAGTTTCACTTTCCCTAAATATACATAAGTGTAAGAGCTGTAAAGGAGTAAGGAAATACCACCTTATCCTGAAAATAGGACAGATTATTGTTGGTTTTTTTTAACCCTGAGAAATTTTAAAATGCATGCACTAGATTTTGCTAAGAGGTTCTCAGAGGCCCTGGGCTAAGAGTAAATAGCACAAGATCAAGAGCTAGGACCCCTGGGTTCTGAGCCCAACCCAGCCACTGACTAGGTGATTTTAAGCCAATCACTCATTCTAAGGCTCATTTTTATTATTTTGTTGTTGTTGTCATTTTTGTCTATTAACTCAAGAAGCAAATGCAAATGAACTCTCAAAATTTATTTCAGCTTACTTTAGCAGTGACCTTAGGATGCAAGAACCATACAGAAGGGCTGGATATGTGGTTCAATGGTAGAGTACTTGCCTACCTGTGAGGCCCTGGGTTTGACCCCAGGCATCACAAAAAATAAACAAAAAATACAGAGAATGGAACAACTGTCCAAACAGTAGGTAAACATCCTACTACCAGAAGAGAGGGCCAACTTTGGCAGTGGCCTTCAAATGACAGTGGTGCTCAGACCGTGGTGCATCTACTCCTGTGTCTTCTCGTCTGCCCCTCGTATGCCCATCCACCAGCACCCCACAGTTTCTGCCATTCTTAGTCCAGAAGAAGCCACAAGCAAACGTTCTTTGTCTACTTGGATGCAGACAGGATACCAGGGGGGAAGAATTTGTCTTTTGCTCCTTTTGCTTCTGCCCATCTCCTCCCCCTCCTCCCCCCACCCTGACCATACCACTAACTGAAACTGGTAAGAAATTGAGAAACCATCCCAAATACAAATACAACGCTGACTGGAACTCGACTTTATGTAAAATCTCTGCAAAATCTTAGCATGGCAATCAAAAAGCAAGCAATTCCAGGCTAAGAAGGAAAATTTGGCTTTTATTGGCTGTAGGTGAACTCGAGTTTTTCCATTATAATCTTTTTTTTTTTTTTTTGTGGTACTGGGGATTGAACTCAGAGGCATTCTACCTCCGAGCTATACCCCTAGCTCTTTTTTTTTTATTCTTTATTTTGAAACCGGGTCTCACTAAATTGTGGAGTGCCTCACTAGGTAGCTGAGGTTGGCCGCAAGCCCAGATCCTCTGGTCTCAGCCTCCCAAATGCTGGGATTACAAGTGTGCGCCACCACACCCGGCTATAATCTATTTTGAATGAATGTTTGAATGTACATGGAAACTCCATGCCTTGCCCACTAGCTAACTGGGGAGTATGAAGTTAAAGAGCAAGCTGGTATTGCAGATCTTTATTCCTTATATATAAGGGCCTCTTATGGAAGAGATAAATCTTTTTAGGAGTACAAAGCCACTCAGGAAAGAAAATCCAAATGGAATGGAAATGGAAATTCACTAGGATGCACCCAAGAGAGCCCTAACCATTGGGAAAAGTCAATTTAACTTCTTGTTCATAGGCAGGAGAATCGGGCTCATTATCCTTAACTACCTACCTATGGGGTGTTAGACCTTGTTTGGGACATAAAGGGTAAACTCTGCATTATAAAGCTAAGTCTCCAGGGGACACTTAGGTGCTGCTAACTCCAAATGACAACAACCTTATCTTGTTCTTTATTTTTCTTTGGAGTTGCAGAGCTGGATCCAAGCTACTTTAAAGTACAGAGCTTTCACTATCCCCAAAGCATCAAATTTGCCAATAGAGACATTTTCATAAGAGCAGTTTTCCGCCCTCTCAGATAAGAAGTCTTTTCAATCAAAAGAAATTCCATTGGGTTTTCTATTCTGTGCACAGTATCGATCATAATTTAAAAAATTCATCAAATGAAGATTCTTGAAATGATTCATTGGAAACAGCTATTTTTCTGTTACAGGAGGGGCTTGGGTGGCTGGAGTGGTCCTGAGAGCTTGCCCACACAGCAGTTTACATATGATTGAATATGTCCAACGTTCATACTCAGGAGGGGGCAGCTTATGGAAATTATGCCTCTCTGTCTTAATTCTACAAGGCCAGTCCTCTGATCCCAGTTAGTATCACACTGTAGCCACTTCTGCTAGGCAGGAGTCTAGTTTCCTCATTTCTACACAGGAATATAACAACCTATTTATTACTTGGTTGAAACTGGCAAAGTGGTTATTTTTTTTCATTCTTCACATAACTTAGTTTCTCAATGAAATATTGATATTTTGCAAGTATTCTTTCTGTCTCTTGATTTTGAAAAGACAAAGAGAACAGAAGCCCATTTCTAGGATGACCTATTTCTGCAGCTTAGAAATCAGGTGGGATTTAAAGGTTAACAGATTCACTAGAGCAACACAGAGGTAGACGGTACTAGTTTCATTAAGTTTTAGGAATAATAGGAAAATAAAAATGCCACTGTACCAGGACTGCCCTCCTTCTCAAGTAATCTAAATGGACATTATAATTAATATTCATCAAGCAGTAGTCCTAAACAGTTTCAAAATCGTCACTTCGTTTGCTTTTCTATCTCTACTTTTAAGCACAGATCGAAAGGAATAAAACAGGATGATAGCAACGCAAAGTCTGTGTTTGCTAATTACCTAGTGACCAGGAAAGGGGCGGGCCCGCATAAAGACCTCCAGCCTTTCCTTTCCGGTAGAGGAAGGTACAGAATGAAACCCAGCAGCCGCTGTCAGTTGCTAGGGACAGAGCAGAGTCCGGCCTCCTCCCATCCCCTCCTTTCTCCCCCTGCAACTTCCCAGCGGCGGTAGACTGGGCTCAGGGAACCAAACCACTCTCCCTATGGCGATCGGTCCAGGCTGCAGCCGATCCCCCTCAAGCGGCCCCAGGAATCGCCTACCTTGCGAGGATGACAGGCGGCTCGCTAGTGGGAGGACCAGAAGGATGCGCGGTCCCTGCTCCTCAGCATCTCCCTTCTGGAGCACTTAACTGGAGATACAGATTCGCCTCCATTTTCTGGTCACATGATCCCCGGCATGTCTAAATAAGGATGATCACCTGCCTCCCAGATCTCCCAGGGCGTCAGCGGGCTGGGGGACCGAGCTGGGGCTGCGCAGAGTTTTATTGGTGAATATTACACTCTCAATCGGGTCATGGTGTCAGAAACACCTCCTTGATTTTTATGTCAGCTCAGGAAAACTGCTGTCACTGCCCTTTCTGAGTGAGACTGAAGGTGGATGGGCTCAAAACACAGGTTGCAAGGGATTTAGTTCCCCAGAGACCTCTTAGACACACACACACACACACACACACACACACACACACACACACACAAACACACACCATATGGCTTCACCGCACACCCATATAAGATGGCAGTGTAGCTATTTTCATTTAATGAAAAGTGTTTAAGATAATAATAAAATAGATCATAGAAGTATAGCAGATATGTTAAGAAGTCCAACCGAAGGTTCTAGAGAAAGTTAGGATGCTTGCCCAAGGTCTAGGCAGCTTTGGCTGTCAGGAGGCAGAGGCATGTGGAGGTTCAACATGTGAACCCCAGAGACAGAGGCTCAAGTTTCAGTCTGACTTCTACTACTTATTAGCAAGTTTTGACTAGGTAGAATGGTGCCTCAGACTGCTCTTGCACAAAACCCGGTAGTAATAATACTGTTGCTTTAAAATTATAACATATGTAAGGAGTCTAGGTTTCAAAAAATCTTGCAAAAAATGTGCGCTATGAATATTATTATTAATTTTAAGAATACCAGCAGAAATAGTGACTTAACAAAAAGAAAATACTAAAGATTTTTAAATAATAGAAAGAAACAAAAATAGAAAGTTTTAGTCAACCTCATAATTAGATAAATTTTAAATATTAAAATTTTTCATAAAATTTTAGGCTTTATATATTAATTTGTATCACCTTCAAAGAAAAAATATATTATCTGATAACCAAAGATTTCTGGTCATAATCAGGCCCCAAAAAAATTCAATTTGAAAAGTAACTAGAAATCCACGTTGCATGATTTTTTCCATTTTATTTATTTATTTATTTACTTATTTATTTACTTATTTATTTTTGGCACAGAGGATTGAACACAGAGGCATTCTACCTCCATGCTATACCCCCAGCCCTTTTTATTCTGACACAAGATCTCTCTAAGTTGCTGAGACTTTCCTTGAACCTGTGATCCTCCTGTCTCAGCATCCCAAGTACTGAGATGATAGACATGCAACACCACACCCAGGGATCTTTTTCATTTTAGTGGGAAACATTTGGGGAGAGGTGGGGACTCTGATAGGAGGATGGGGTAGTTTTAGGTAATCCAAATGATCTAACTCTAAGGAATGAGAAAGTGCATTATTCAGCAGAGGATAGGACATAGTTAAATAGGATAGCATCTATCCTTCAGTGAAGAACATCAGTGTCTTCCCTGTACAGACTGGGGAGGGTGAGAAATGGGGAATAAGAAGCAAATTTGTATATATTTACTTAAATTCAAAGTCTACAAAATTCTTCAGAATTATGAGTAGTTATAAAATAACTTCTCAGGTGCCACATGTCTCACAGCTATAGAGGACATTAGGTGGGGACCACTAGAAGGGTATCACCATGCAGTTACTGGCTGGCAGAAGTTTGGCAAAAGTATAGGTAGATTTCCCAAATCCAAGGTGAGCCAAGGAGCATCGGGAGAAAAGATAGCTTCAGAGCAGGTTGATTCCTGGGAATGTCTCTGCCCAGAGTAAAGGCTAAAAAATCGGGGCCTCTTCTTTATGGGGTGGTGGATCATGAAAGGGGTTTTCCTCCCCAGGTGGAAAAGGTAGCAATTAAAGACTATAGAAGAGGAGATAAGCGTGGGTAGAAGAGACACTGTAGCTAACTCTATTTTAAATAACATCTGTTTTAAAAGCCAGCAGTTGATAGAGGAAGTGATTAAGTTATTGTCCTCAGGCCTATCACAGATACCTCAAAAATGTTTAATACTTCATTAAATAGAAATGTGGGGCATTGGCTATTGCCAATGATACTGCTTTTTGTCATGAAGGATATTCTCCCAGATTATGCCTGGGCAAAATTGTCCTAATTATGAGTCAATACCCAAGGAAATGTGATATTTTATTCCTATATGGAGGGAGTTACAATCAGTTTGTTTCTGTGTTTATTTATTTATTTATTTATTTATTTATTTATTTATTTATTTGTTTATTGTACTGGGGATTGAACCCAGGGACATTCTATCTCTGAGTTGCAACCCCAGCCCTATCTTTTTATTCTTTATTTTTGAAACAGGATCTCACTAAATTGCAGAGGGCCTCACTAAGTAGCTGAGGCTGGCCACAAACCTGCGATCCTCCTGTCTCAGTCTCTCAAGTACTGGGATTACAAATGTGTACCACCATGCCCAGCCATAACCTGGACTTTCAATAAGTATCCAAAGTCAGGGCAGTCTTGTTTCTTAAATAAGAATTACTATGTAAATGCCATAAGTAGCTCCCAATTGTTATCCTGGTAAAAAGGGCATGATAGATGTCAAATTCTCTAATGGAGCTTTAGTTATTCTTGGAGAGCCTAATTAATACTTTCAAGAGATTATTTAGTGAATTGAGGGTTAAAAGATGTAAATAAAAGGGAGTTTTGAAGATTATATATTGACAACCACTGCTTGAGCTGGTGGTGTAAGAGATGACTAAGTCAAACAATTTTTCTTCTCTGATAAGGAAAAAGGGCATTCAGACTGAAGAGATTATAATAACCACAGTGTAGGTAACACCTATATTCCTCCATGACACTGAATTAAATGAGTAACAACTCTTAAAGTCATAAGAATTATAACAAACAGGAGAGGTATAGGAACACTAAAAATAGACAACTGTGGCCTCACATTTCAGAGGAAGGGAGAAGATGGATTTTGCAAGTTTAGAAAAGAAAGATGTATGGTGCTCCCAAACTAAATTTAGTATGTCTTCCTTGGGATAAGGAGGAGCAAACACCTGATGTTTTCACAGCTTCTTTAAAAGCAAATTATGTTAGACAAAGTACATTTCTTTCCCACTCATTCAATCAGGCATATTTGTGGGGCATCTAACAATAGTTAGTAGGAGTCAGTCTAAGAACCAGGGCTACATACGATAATGAAAAAGACAAACAAAATGCCTGCATTCCTAGAGGTTATATTCTCATAGGTGAAGACAGATGCACAAAATCAAATAAACGAATAAATGACAGATCTTTTCTGATAGAAAACAAGTGGTAGGAAGACAATTTCAATTAAACGAATAAATGGCAGATCTTTTCTGAGAGAAAACAAGTGATAGGAAGACAGTAATGCAGGGGAATAGAGCAGGACCCTTATCTTTGGCACCAGGGAGGGACACCTGGGGCTGGACAATCCTTTGCTGTGGCGGGGAGAGCTGGTGCGCTGTAGCAGGTCTAACAGTATCCTTGGTCTCTAAAAAGTTATAAATAGTATCACCCACCCTAGTTGTGACAATTTGAATGTCCAGGTATTGGCAAATAGTCCCAGGGAGTGGGGGAAGGGGGTTGCAAAATTGAGGGTTCAGAACCTGGTGCTTGAACTCCTCCAAAGGGCTGACATTTTGACAGCCTTTGTTCCAAAAGGACGGACAGAGATCTCGGAAACAGATCCTCCAAAGTACTGGAAGAAGAGTTAACTAAGCCTGGACATCAGTGTCTCCGTATGCTGTCTGGAACCTGAGGTTCTACCACCCCACTTCAGCCAGCTGTGCTGCATAACGTCTGTTGCCCTTAGCAGCTCCACTCCCCTACCTGCTCCATCCTGCTCTCTATCAGGTTCCCTGGCCCTCTGACTTCCACTTGGTTTTGACCAATGAGGATGCTGGTGGGAGAGAGGGAGGATGGAGCGGGAGGGAAGGACAAGCATTCACCTGCCCCACCCCGCCCCCCCGCCCAGGGAGCACCTCAGGCTGGCAGTGGCCCTCATAGTAGATTCCCAATCCTCCCACCCTAACTCTTTCTATCCTAAATTAATTTATTTCCTTTTTTTCTTTCATGGAGACTGAACCCAGGGGTATTCTAGCTCTGAGATAGACCCCCAGCTCCTTTATTTTTATACTTTTATTGGTGCATTATAGTATGAAATAATAATGTAGTTCACAGCGATAGTGACATACATGCACAAAGCACTTGGTGATTTTTCCCCCGGGGTCTTGTTAAGTTGCTGAGAGTCTTACTAAGTGCTGAGGCTGGTCTCAAACCTGTGATCCTCCTATTTTGGCCTCCCAAGTCGCCATGCCCAGCTCTACCCTAAATTCTTAAAGTTTTTATTCTAGGTTCTGGTAACCACTCCTTCCTCTGATCCCTCAGAGGTAGGAATTATTATTAAGCTCTATTGCACAATTCCTTGTGAGTTCCTCATACTGTACCTCCATAAAATCCTTCCTTTATTAAATATCTCTTGAATTATCCTAATTTGAATGTGTCATACATTTCTTTCTGTGTCCCTGATATACTAATACATTCTGCTTATGAGAGTCATTACATCTTGTCTTCCTCAAATACTATCAATTTTCATGGAGTTTTTTGTTTGTTTCCTGAAAGAAACCTTACCACTAATTCTGACATTTTATGCTTCCAGCCAGAGATGTACCTTGGATTTTTCCTCAAAGGAGAATCTAATGCAACACAAACAGTTCCCTCCTCAACTCGGCACTCAGGGCCACCTCACTGTAAAATCCCTTACCGAAAAAATGCCACATCCATAAATAGCTGGAAACCAGGTGTGGTGGCGCACGCTTGTAATCCCAGCATTCGGGAGGCTGAGACTGGAGGATCCGGGTTCGCGGCCAGCCTCAGCTACCTAGTGAGGCACTCTGCAACTTAGTGAGACCCTGTTTCAAGATAAAGAATAAAAAAATAGGGCTGGGGGTATAGCTCGGAGGTAGAATGCCCCTGAGTTCAATCCCTAGTACCGCAAAAAAACAAAAAACATAAATTGTTGGAAAATTTAAATGAACATGGGGGGCTTGGATTTCCTGGTTCCCCTTTGGCCTCCAGCCATCTGGGCTGGCCCCACAGAGTACACAGGGAAGGAGCCCCTGGCAAGGGGGTAGCTCTCGAAGATTTGCTGTGGTGAGAAATCTGTGTTTAGTCATCACAGAGCTCAGTAGGCCACAAGATGTCTGTCTGAAGAGTCAGAGACAAGTTCTGGTGCAGTCATTCTCAAAATATCACCTTGGGAACTTTGACTATTGAATTTTATGTGCCTTTCCATGGTGCAATGGGAAAGAAGGAATAAAATCATCAACCTAAATAAATTCATGAAGAAGAATAACATTTCAGAAGCTGTGCATTGGGCCAGAAGTAAAAAGTCCCAGGTGTAAATCTCAGCTTCACCACATAGCAGCTCACTTTGTTTCTTTGTTTGAGACAGTATCTTACTATGTGGCCCAGGCTGGTCTTGAACTGTAGGTTCAAGATATCTTCCCACCTCCGCCTCCTAAGTAGCTGGGACTATAGCAGTGTACTACCATGCCCAGGATCACTTATTTATTTATTTAGTGCTAGAAATTGAACCCAGGGGCATTCTACCTCTAAGCTACACCCCCTGTCCTATTTCATTTTTTATTTTAAAACAGGGTCTTACTAATTTTCAGAGTGCCTCACTAATTTATTGAGGCTGACCACAAACCTGTAGTCCTCCTGTCTCAGCCTCCCAAGTACTGGGATTACAAGCGTGTGCCACCATGCCCCCTTTCAGATCATTTATTAAGACAGTTTGCTCATTGTGTTGGAAAATAAGAAGAGGAAAACTTGCCCTGTCTATCTCAAATGATAATTGGGTGGACCAAAGAAAATAATGTATTTGTTAATCTGCAAACACTTATTATTGAAAGTCTGCTTTGGGTCGGTCTGGCCAGAAATGAAGAGATGGGGGTAAGGGAGTGCCAAAAAGAAAGGAAGGAAGGAAGAAACTAAATTGAAAATTTAAAGGACTTTTAATGAAACTAAATTATCACCACCAATTCACCAAACACAATGCACCAAATGGTCAACTAAAATTAGAAAAATAAATCAACACAGAGTAAGTGCCAAGTTTGGTATTCCATGTTTGGTTCAGAAAAAAGCAAAAAACAGTGAATCAACATGGAAAGGCTGGAGTGTATGGAATATCAACTTAGCTTTGAGCAAGGGCATATGTTTGGAACTGGGATATAACCTATCAAAATAGCACAACTCAGAAAGGGTCTTCTGTGCTCAAACAGCTGGATTTTTCTCAGAGTTCCCACTACCAAACATTAAAGAAAAAAAAGAGTTTAGAGATTATTTCTTTATCTGTTTTCCATTTTCAACATCTTGTAAATAAAAGACCCAATGCACTAACTCCTCAAATGTATGTCACAGACAGAAAAAGCCTGATTTCAGAAGATCTCATGAAAACCAAAAAAAAAAAAAAAAAAGAAAAAGAAAAAAAATGATGTCACTCACAGGGAAAAAGAGGAGTTGTCTTCCATAGTTTCATCAGATAGGAAGATAGATAAAAATTACTAATTTTAAAAGATAGGATGCATAGAGCTCATTATAGGTTGGGTGGTGTATGACATATATTGTATTTAAAGGAAATGGAAAGCCAATATATTTGTATATTGGTTGTCACAGTATTTAAAAATGTTACATAATTCACAATTTTATATAATTTAGATGATTTCATATAATTCAGATGAGTATATATATATATATTTAATGATGTGATACTTACCTAGAATATAGTTTAGGCTTATGATTATAAACTGTGGTGGTTAATGCTATCTGTCAACTTGGTGAGGCTCTGATGCCCAGTTATTTGGTCAATCACCAGGCTAGATGTTGCTTGCTGTTAAGGTATTTTGTAGACATGATTATCACTGAAGTCAACAGATTGCAAGTAGAGCAAATTACAGTCCATAACATGGACAAGCCTCCTCCAATCAGTGGAAGGCCTCAAGAGAGAAGTCTAAGTCTCCTTAAGAAAGAATTCTACTCAAGACAGCAATATAGGCACACCTGCCGGAGTTTTCAGCCTATGGCCCTTTGAATTTGGACTTCGCTCAGTAGTGTCTGACATCTGCCTGAGTTTCTACATGGCTGGCCTGCTCTCCAGAGTTTGGATTTGCCAATGTTATAATCATGTTAGTCTATTCTCATTCATTATGATTCTTTCTCTCTATTTCTCAGAGGATACACACATACACATATATCAACAATACTATATATATGTTCTAGGATGTGCGTGTGTGCATGCGTCCGTGTCCTATTGTTTCTGTTCCTCTGGAAAATGCTAAATAATTCGTAACGCAATTGTCCCATTTCTTACACACCATTCTTCTGACCATGCTTTGTCTCTGCATTTTAAGCAAAGCGGATATGCTGCAGATTACTCTGTAGATGTGCTCTGTGAGCAGGCACATCCATCACTATCCCAGGGAACTAGCACTTGGTCTTCTGCTGGCTTCTTCTTTGCCTTTCCAAATTACAATCTTCCTTTAATGCCCATCTGTACTTGTATCTCTCAAACACATTATGACTTCCATGGGCCCCTTCTTTCCTTAAAATTAAAAAAAGTCAGGTGTGGTGGCTCATGCTTGTAATCCCAGTACTTGGGAGGCTGAGACAGGAGGATTGCAGGTTCAAGGACATCCTCAGCAAATAGTGAGATTCTTATCAACCTAGCAAGACCCCGTTTCAAAAATAAAAATAATAAAATAGGGCTGGAGTGTAGCTTAGAAGTAGAATGTCCCTGGATTCAATCTCTAGTGCATATATATTTTATTATATTAATTATATTTATATTATGTGTGTATTGCAACTCTTTTGGCATAAAGACAAATATAATACACACAGTAGTATAACCATCCTTTTCTTAAAAGAAAATGAAACATTCTCATAAGTCTTTAAAGAATAGTGGGCCTTGAGCATCCTGCCTCATAATAAACCAGCCCTGGTATCTGCTCCATACAGATACCCTAAACAGACTTCTCCCCTCTTATCATTCCCTCCTTTGTATAATCTTACTACTCACAGTAACATAGAGTGCTTAGTAGCTATGAATAGCAAATACCCCAAAGTGGTAGCTACTTTATATTTAATCTGAAAAATGTCATAAACTACCTTGACTATATTTTCTATTTTTTCATACACTCTGACTCTTTTAACTGTAAATTCCAAGCTAGGAGTATGATTTATAACAGTAGTTCTCAAACTTCTGTGTGCATCTAAACTTCTGGAACTGCTGAAGCAGAGCTGGTGAGGCCCAGCACTAAAATTCCTGATAAGAACAGAGGACTGGGGTGGAGTTGATTATTTACTTTCCTTTCCCTCCCTCCCTCTCTCCTTCCCCTTTCTTTCTTTCTTTCTTTCTTTCTTTCTTTCTTTCTTTCTTTCTTTCTTTCTTTCTTTCTTTCTCTCTTTCTCTCTTTCTTTCTTTCTTTCTTCTATTGAACCCAGACACATTCTACCTTTGAGCTACACCTCCAGCCCAATTTTATTTTTTTTATTTTGAAATAGAGCCTCACTAAGTTGTGGTAGGTCTCACTAAGTAGCAGAGTCCGGCCTTGAACCTGCAATCTTCCTGTCTCAGCCTCCTAAATACTGGGATTACAAGCATGATCCACCAGGCCTGGCTGGTCATTTACATTTCTAATGAGTGCTCTGATGGTACTCTGATGGTCTTAGGCTCCCACTTAGAGAACAACTGTTTTAGGTAACCCTGCATCTTCCCAAAAATTATCACAGAAGGAAACTTTCAAACACAGAGTAAATTATTTATGCAGACATGAATAGCAATGCTAGTGGGAAATTTGTCCCCACCCCGCATTGTGATAAAAGCTTGATTACAGACAGGGGCTGAGTAGAAAGAGATGAGCAAAGGAATCTTTTCTTTCCTGTTGGAAAAAAATGTGCTAGTGGCACAATTAAACACTGGCTGGCATCTGTTGGATTTTAGGGGCATGTGCAAAATGCAGACGAGAAGCCAAACAACCACTCAGCCAACTCCTAGCTGCCCAAGTTCTTAGCTCAATCCATAACAATGCCAGCAGGGCTGCTGGGATCCATCTGCTACTCTTTTTCTGATAACGGATCTGGGGTCTCTCTGGAAGGAAATAGCTTGACAGAAAAAAGAGAGATGAGGCCAACTGAAAATGCCTGAGTTCATAAAGCTGGATAATGGTACTGCTTTTAACTTGCAGTAGCATTTAGTATTTTTCCGTAGACTCCTGTTCTGCTTCTGTCTTCCCTGTTCCTTTCATCAAGAAATGCATTTGCAAATGCCAAAGTTCTCTTAGACACATTCTGCTTTTTTTTTGCACACAAAGTAAGTTTACAAAAGTTAATACTGTCGGAAGGCTTGAGAGCCTCCAGCCTTATCCACTAGTTTTATAAACCTGAGGGTAATCCTAAAATACCCAGCTGGTAATGGTAGAGCCAGGCCGCAACTCAGATTCCATGACTCACAGTAGAGAACCAAGGTACACAGTTTGTACAGTCCTTTAACTCTCAAACTGAGCAGGAAAAAATAATCTTTCCTCCACTGTGTTTTAAGGAGACAACATGATTTTTTCCTTTGCTTACTTTGCTTTTTACTGTTTGCACTTTAGTCCCTGGAAGCAGGAGGGGGTCGCTTATAAGGGCAAATGAAGAGAAATAAAAACCCTAAGTAGATTCAGCAGAGTCCCAAATTTGGAAAGTAGTAATAACATCCTGTTATATACCTCTTGGTCACCCAGAAATGCGGCGGCAGAGAACAAATTCTCGAGCACCATATGAATGAATGAATGAATGAATGAATCATTGAAGTGATGATTGCTTGTCAGTTTCTCAGCCAATTAGATGGTGAATGTTTCACACTAAGGTTTTTGTTGTTGTTGTTGTTGTTTTTGGTACTTTGAATCAAACCCAGGGACATTCTACCTCTGAGCTATACTCCCAGTCCTACATTTTTTTTTTTGAAACAGGGTCTTGCTAAGTATCTGAGGGTCTCACTAAGTTGCTGAGGCTGGCCTGGAATCTGTGATCCTCCAGACCCAAACTCCCAAGTCCTGGGATCACAGGCATGAGCTGCCACGCCCAGACATACTAAGATTTTAACACTGCTATGAAGTCTTCTTATCCCTAGCAGAAAGTCAGGTGCTTACATAAAATTGGAAAATACCTTTTCTTCAGTATAGGCTATGTGTGAGCCAGAAAGTTGCAGGCTTTGGAGATGGAAGGTTTGAAGCCTTGAGTGTTTACTCTGTGATTACTTAAATCTAGGGAAGTTACAGAAACTCTCTGAGCCTTGAGTTCCTTCTTCCTCCTCCCACCCTTCCCCTATCTCACCCTCCAGTGTGAAAGAATTAAATTAGATAATGTACGCAAACTGCATTGCACATAAGTGCTGAATAAACACAGTGCCACCCTATCACATTTTCAATGACTTGATTTGGAGTTGTATAGCTGTTGACGTGGGGATTCAGGAGGATAGGTATAAACTCCGGATGAAAAACAAAAACAAAAAAAAATTTTTTTTCTCTGAAAATGTATACAAATCATCAGGATGGCTATAGTTCTGTAGCAGCTGCTTCTACTGATGATATACCTTGCAATAAATATGAGCAAGCCCTGCCCCACACCATTTCCCTGATTTCTGAATAAAATAATTTTTAGAAAAAAAATAAATTTAGTGTTTTGCTTACCCCTTTGGTCTTAGTTTCCTGGTTCCAGGCTCGAGGAACTCTGTCTCCTCCTCCGCTTCCCTCTCGAGGATCCTGTTTTTCTGAGAAGACTGTGGTGAAAGCATTTCCCATTCATGGTCTTGGGTGACGGGCTGCAACAGAACCTCATCTGGAACAGCCCTGACACGGCTCTTATTCCTCCGTGATTGGTTGCCCTGACCAGAGACTTCCTCTAGTGCTAAGGACTGTAGAGGTTTCATTTCTCCCAGAGCCTGCATCTGGGGGCCCTTGGCCAAGCTGAGATCAGAGAATGGCTCCACAGTTTTGCAAAACCATCCAGTTCCTGAGTCCCTGGCTTCCAAGGACAGATCACTAACCTCTCCGTGGCCCAAGACCATCCAACTTGGGTCTTGTGCAGGGCTTTCTGACCTCTTGTCATCATTGGAAGACATTTTCTCTGCAGAAGGATCTTTGTTTTCATTTAAGGAGGCAGGTTGATTTGTGTCTTGGAAGCTTGATATCTGAGTTCCTGGCCGCCTGGTCTCTTCAGAACCTTTGTGCGATTCTTCTAATTCAGAGACACTTTCTCTTACTTCACAGGCCTCTGGCTTCAGGGGTGAATTCTTTTCATGGCTTACTAGGATGTAATCCATGTGTAGTGCATGGTGATCCTCAGTCTTGTCCGTGCACCCTTCTTCCTTGTATTCTGATTTTATCTGCTCAGCCTCTTTAGGAAGAATTATTTTTTCTTTTTCTAACTCCAATACTTCCTTGCTGGCACCTAGAAGAAGAAGACAAAAGTGAGAAGGGGAGAGTGAGGCTTAATTAACACATTATGTGATGTGGGATCTTTGCAAATGATTATCTGAAAAGAAATTATTTTAAAAATAGTTTTATTTTGTAGAGCTGTTTAATAGTCTCACGTATGTTCAGGGATAGGTATTATAGCATAAGCCAAATTTTACTGCTATTATACAAGTCTTGGTTAGCATGCATTGCAAAAGTTAGCTCCTCTTTACCTACACTGGTAGGAAGAGTATTTTTACAATTCTACTAGTTTAATTGAAGCAGCAGTTTCTTGGGGGTGGAGGGAAGGGATGTTTCTTACCATTTGGTGGTCCCATGTCTCCACCTGCTGGTGAATCAGAATGATCTGTTTCTACTTCCCAGTCAATGTTTGATGGAGATAACTCAGTATTGGAGTCTGCTCCTCCTACCAGCAAAGAAACTGGCTCAGGGTCTTCTTGAATATGCAACACGACCCGCTGGTCTCCAGGTTGTCTGATTTGGGTCTCAGTGTGTTTCCCCCCACTTTGATCGGGAAGGGCAAAGAGCAACATCTCCGCTGCTTCGCTCCCCAGAGACACGTCTTCTGGAGACCTGGCTTCCTCTGCAGCTTCAGCACCTTGGGTAGGTTCTGTGAGATAAGACAAGTCAAAGGGAGGTGTGAACGGTGCCAGCGATTGCGTCAGGGCATCTTCCTCCCAGGGAGGGTCACCGCCATAGCGGAAGTGTTCAGGCTCTTTCATTAAGTCTTCCTCGATGTTCTGACCCATTACATCATACTCGAAATCACCCCACGAGGCTTCTGAGGAACAGATATCATGCCTCCCTGCATCCCCATCCAGAGGCGTTTCAGGATGGCCTTCTGATAATGTCAGTTTGCTCATGTCATCTATTGTTCCTGTGGATGTGTTGAGACCAGAGGCATCGCTGAAACTATGGTCAAAGGCAGCTTCACTCACATCCAGACAGGTGTCCAAGGCTAGCAAGGAATCAAGAACCTCGGCAGGCTTCTCAGGAGCGGAGGGCTGCTCATAGTCAGATGCAGCTCTTGCACCTGTCTGACTCTCAGGAGAGAAGTCCTCTGAAACCCAAGGGCTGCCGCCTTCCACAGCTGGCTCCTGGTGAGTTACAAAAATGCTAGTTTCCATGTTTTCGATCCTTGGAATTGTCCTGTCCATGGGTTCTGAAACTGGTGCTGTATCTGGGCTGGTTCCTTTTTCTGATGTGTTTAAGCCTATATTGTCATCATGCATTTCAGAAGGTTCTGGAGAAATGCTATGAGAGGGAGACTGAGGTGAGCCACTTACGTTTGCTCCATTGCTGACTGGAGGTAGCAGGATCGTGTTTTCAGAACAGAGTTCTGAATTGCATGAAGCAGATTCCTGCCCAGGCTCCTGGCTGGGTTCTTCATCTATCTTTGGCTCAGGGAGATCAAATTCACTGGATTCCACTTCGGATTCCATGCAAACACTGGTGTGCTGCTCAGTCTCTTGCTTTGCTTCAGAATCATGACATAGATCAGGGCTGCTGGAGGCCTGAGAATTGCTGTCCTGGTCACAGTGAGTAAGTATGTCAGGATTCTCACCTTCTTCTTTTAAACTGCTGGGCTGCTTGACATCTACCCACAAGTCAGGCGAGGCTGAGGCCAGCCGCCCACCCTCTTGGACATTACCGTGTAGAATATCTGGAACAAAGGTACCTTGGGGACCCTCAGTAGGGCTGGAACCACCCCATTCAGAGTCATCCTTCTTTATCAACTGGGCGGGAGAACTTAGGGCAGGGAAATTTTCTGCAGCCATATTTGAATGTGTCATTTTGCCAAGGTGTGAGTTTTCTTGTTCCCACCAACTTGCTTCTTGACACTCAGTAGTGGAAACATTAGCTATGACACATCCATTGTCATCAGTATGAGTAGATGCTGGCTCTGGCTGATCCCAGATGGATAGCATTGTTTCCTGACATGGCTCTTGGGGGGGTATTTCAGAAGGGAGTTGATTGCCAGTGGAAGACATGAAGGTTTGCTCCGTGGCATCTTTTTCTTTCGTCTGCTCCAATATTACAAGCTGACTAAACTGATAAGTATCTGGGTCTGGCTGCCTTGGTTGAATGTTCCAAAGCTGCTCATGGGAGTTGTCCCTGTTATTATCCAGAAAGGGCGACTGAAGTTTATCATTGAAAGGATTAACAGAGTGTGTTTCTGTGGATTCAGTGTCACCTTGAATGGGCCCTCCCCAGGGACCCGTGATTTGGTATGCTGGAGAATTCGTCTCTGGCACCCCACTGGAGTTGGACAGCTCACCTTCCAGTGCACTCTCACTGGAGCCCGCCGCCTGTGGAGAGGCAGCCCACCACTCACCGTTCTCAGCTGAGAAGCCCAGCATTTCCAGCTTAGAATGATCTTCATTCTTTGGTTCAGCGTGGGGAGGCATTTGCCACACGTCATCTCTTGTCTTCACTGTTTCTGGAGAGGATCCCGTCTCCTGCTCCACTGCTGTGATCTGTACTTCAGTCTCTGTGGGCTGTGAGAAGTTCCAGTGCTCAGGGCTGTTTTGCTGACTGTCAGAGAATGAGTTTGGCTTATTTTCGTTCTCTGTTAGTTCTGAACTGCCAGAAAACTCCTCGGTCTTGGGATCTGTTGTGGCCAGGAACTTCAATTCGTTTGAGGAATCCCAAGCTCTGGCTTTGCTCTGAGCGACTTGATGAGCAGCGAAATGGACCTCCTTCCCTACTGATTCTTCATTATCTGTGCTGTCATCCTCAGAGCCCAGGCCTGTTGAAATGACCGTGGCATCCTCTGGCTGCACAGTGTCGGGAATGTCACCTGCACTTTCCTCCTGATGGCTCACTGTTAAATTTCTTTCCTGATAGGCACCCGGATATTCAGAATATTTGCCTGTTTGGGGGCTGGATAAAGAGGATAAGGAATCACCATCCACTGAATCATTCCAAATCTCTAAAAATTTAGGAACCTTGTGGTCAAAGCTGTTTTCAAACTCATCCATTTTGTTTTTCTCTAAGTCCTTCATTTCAGTAATTACTTCTACTTGGCCATAGGTGGTGCTTAGTTCAGACTCCTGGCTACTCTGTTTGTTCCAATCATCTTGATCCTCTTTCCCAGGCCCAGTGCTGGGTCCATGGCTCCAGGGAGACAAAGCAGCCAAAGAATCATTTAGGTCAGGACTTGACGCACTTGAACGGGTATACTCACTAGAAATACTGTCTTTGTCATAATTTCCAGATGAACTGATTCCTGGATAGCTGTTTTCTGTACCCTTAAATTCAAGATTCTTTGGAACCTCGGACCTTGTGTGATTGTCCTGTATTTCAGTGTTTATAGGGCCATCCCAAAGGTCAAGGCATTGGGGAGGTTCACGAGGTGGCCCTTCATTCTCCCTCTCTGGCTCCGGACCATCACGTTCTTCAGTTTCCTCAGGATCCATTTCAGATAAAGACACATTTTTTGTTAAATCCATCCCACCTGAAATCTCAATCGTTTCATCAGCATTTCTATGATTTATGAGGGGCTCTTCGAAGGTTGCCTTTGCCTGCAGATTATTTGTGGCAATGTCTGTCTGTGCATCCCAGGGATCTTGACTGTAAGTCCCCTTCTCATACTCTAAAACTTCCTCTGGTTCCTCGGTTTGAGGACTACAGGTGGCTGAAAGAGAGTGGACGTTGCCTGATTCAACACAGACTTCTTGGTATTCAGAAGCCACTGGAGAAGAGAGTTCCTGGTCACCAGGCCCTTTGCCAGAAACCCCTGACACACTGTCCACTCCGGAGCTTACTACTTCCTCCTCATCAAAGCTCCCCCTGTTGGAGCCTCCTGGGGCTTCTTCCTTCTCAGACTCACTTTTTCCATAGCTGTGACCCACCCATGGATCTGAGTGTGCAAAATGTCCCGGACTCTCAAGCCCGATCACCAATGATTCTGTATCACCTTGCAGGGTCCCTGTCCATGTGCCCTGGTTGTCAGGATGAGATGTCACTGCAGCTGACTCACTGATTCCAGAGGCTTCCTGCACATCTAGGGTGTGACTGTCCCCAGCATTTGCTGAATGACTGGGACTTTCAGCAGGCAAACTGCTTTGTTCTGAATCGGTGATGTAAGGGGGACCGGGTAATCGGAACGATGACATGTCTTTATCTCTCACGACAGAATCCCAAATGCTGTTTGCAATGAGCTGCCCAGTCCTCTCATTCAGGGTGTGGTATTCCTTGTGACCACTGTTGTCAGTGGGTTCGGCAGTGGGTTCCCAATCTACCTGATTTGCTTCTTGATACTCTGTGCCCCAGGGTTCCAGCTGTCTTACCGAAAACCGAGTTTCCGGTTCCCCACTATCTGCCAAGTACCCTTCTGCTTGACCATCGCCATTAATGGCCACACCCCCACTGCAGTCATCCCAATCCAAGTCATTATCCATGTCTGAGATGGTTGCAGTGGACTGTGTGTCCTCTAGAATGACTCTGTTCCACAGGTCCAGGTTGTCAGGGGCCGCCTGCCGAGAGTTGGTACTACTGTGCAGAAGTGTGAGCTGCCTGTTCGTTTCATTGTACAGCTGCATCATGCTGGGGTCGTCGTAACTGGACTGGCTGCTTTCCCCCAGGTCATCCTCAACGGACACGTTCTTCCCCTCACTGCACTCTGTCTTGAGGAAATCTGTATCTGGGCCATGCGTGGCATTTATTTCAGGACTATTATCCGTGAGAGGTGAAGCCCACATGTCTAGGTTCCCAGGACCGGAACTGATTCGATTTCTAGGTGGTGGCTGCAGGGGAACCTCAGGCTCCTCTCCAGCAGAGTTAACATCTCTTGACTCCAAACCTTCCTCTTTTGCAAATGGCTTGTTTTCAGTTTCTTTTTCATCTCCAGCAAATGTTGGTGAAGTGTAGGAGTCAGAGGTGGAGTAGTTGGTATCTAAGGGGGAAGGCACCGAATCTTCTCCTACGTTGGATGCACTGTAATCAGAACATTTATATAAGAAGGAATCTTCCCAAGGAGCGAGGATGTCTGACCTTCCTTTCTTAACACTGTCCTCAAAAAGGTTCCAGGAATCCACCTTTTCATATATCTTCCCCGTGGTATTAGGATCCACTAAACCATTCTGATCTTCCCTTAGTGGCTTAGAGTTATTCCATGCACATTCCAGATCAGAACTGGGATTTCCAGATACAATGATATGACCCCTGGAGTCATTGTTCTTCTCACCCCAGATTTCTGTAGCTGCTTCATTATTTGTCTCACTGGGAGACTTCTCTTGTAGGTCTTCAGACGGAAAAGAAAACCCACTTTTTGCCATGGCCCACTCATTCGGGTCCCTCACAGAAGGTGTCTCGCCACTTGTTGGGTGAAGATTCCAGGTGTTTTTTAAGGCTTCGGCATTGTCTTCTTCACTGAATGCGCTCCAGGCTGGGAACGACATTGCAGCCGTTGCTTCACCACCATCTGCAGAATTTCCCCAGGGTTCAGGCCTTGTTGTGGGAGAGTGATCAGAACGCCACAAAGCAGAAAAGTCTTCTATCAGGTGGTTTGTCTCCTGGGAGGAAGCATTTGGCAAATGTGACTTCTCAGCAGGCAGGTTCTGAAACGGCAAGCTTTCTTCCTTTTGGTTTTGAATAACATTGCTACCTAGCTCCGATTCACCAACTTCAGACTCCCAAGGATCTGACTTGGAGAATTCAAGATTCTTTGGTTGAAATACAGAATCTGAGGCTTTCCTATCCAGTGGACTGGACTTGTGATCTTTCCAGGATTCTGGGCTCTGGAAAACAGATTCCTGTTCACTAGAACTCCATGCATCTACAATATTTTTAGAGTCCATTTCCAAACCACCCCACCAGCTTCTGCACCGTGCACGGGTCGGAGGTGGCCCCAGGTGCCCTGTGTCGATCTCTTTTGAGGTCATATCTTCTGGATAGAGTGGGGCTGGCTCTTCAGCAGGTGGGGAACTTTCTACAAAGCTATTCATAGGGGTAGGTGGCATCCTCTTGCCAATATTTTTCAGTCTTTCAGGTGAAAGAGATTCATCTCTCATAAAACCCATCACACTCAAATTTCTTTCAGAGTTATCTCCAAGACTTTCTTGTCTCTGGTCAAACTCCTCATCAAATTCCACAAGGCTGTCTTTGCCAGCCTCTGACAAAAGTGAGCTGGATGAGTAATTGGACATGTTGGTCCCCATTTCATTAAGTCCTTTAGGCCCGGTGGGGAGCTGCCCTTCGGATGAGTCACTGTTGGGGAAGTCATCTGTCGGGGAGTAGTCTGCAGAATGTGAAGATGGTTGGGACTGCCCAGAAACCATGGGTGCTGAGTCAAAGTTGAAGAGGTCAAAGTGTTCACTGTGTTCTCCAGAGCGTGCGTGCTCCTCTGCCACCACCCCTTCAGGGATGGGACTATAGGAGTCAAATCCTGGGAGGAGGCTGTGGTGGGGCCCAGCACCTTCCCCCACTGGACTGTCATCGCTGAGGAAAACAGAACTCTCCTTGGATGAACGGCTGCTCCTAATGGTAGCCAGTCCACTATCTGGACTAACGAGGTCTACGTTGACATCCACCTGAGCCTGGTTAGAATCGTTGAGATCTGGAGGGTTTTCTATGAAATTCACAGAGCTGGGCTGCGGCTCTATGTCAGAACCATATAACTCCATGATCCCGGAAGATCCCTGGGAGAGGGGGGCACTGCCCGCCACGGCTTCAGTGGAGGACGTCCGGCTGTTAGAGGCCATCTCTGGGCATCTCCTATTGATGGCTTCCTTGATGAGGAGAGCCACCTGATCGCAAGTCACCGAAGGGTCCTCCTGCTGGTACACCAGGACCTCACCACAGCCGCATTCAAAGGGCTCCAGCTCTAGGCAAGGGTTCTGACTCTCTTCTAGCTCGCAGCAAATCTGTTGGGAGGCACAGGAGTCAGTCTTTGCACTTTGCAATTTGTCTTTCTTAGTTTAATTTAATATAAAAATGAATCTGTGTCTAAAAAGACTTTAAGCAGGTATGGTAGCAAGCACTTGTCATCCCAGTACTTGGGAGACTGAGACAGGAGGATGGCAAGTTCACCGCCAGCTTCAGCTACTTGGTGAGGCCCTTGACAACTTAGTGAGATTCTGTTTCAAAATAAAAAAACAAAATAGGGCTGGGGGTGTAGCTTGGAGGTGGAATGCCCCTGGGTTCAATCCCCAGTAACACACACACACACACACACACACACACACACACACACACACACACACAAAACTTCAACAACCCAGAATTCTATGTATAACATAAGACATGGAAAGTTCCATTTCATTTACCACCAACTCTTTGTCAAATCCTATCAAACTGTCTTCTCATTTAACTGAAAATCCAGCTGAGTCACTGGTTCCTGAAAGTTGCAGATAAAGAGGTTTAAAACCCTCTAAGTCCCTTCCTGGATGTAATATAATACCATCTTGCAGCAGAAGTGAAATGCAGAAATAATGCTGGACACTGACAAGAACTCAGAGCAAAGCGTGGAATAAGGGCAAAAGGGCAGGCAGGCAGGTCTGCTTTAGCCACTGGTAAACTCATAAGGCAAAAGAAAAAGGAGGAACCAGAAAGGAGCCACCAAGGGCCAAGCTTCCCCAGAAACTCTCCAGTCCCATCTGTCACTTCTTGCCCCAGGGACCATGACATGGAGCCCCAAACACACAAGCCACCTGGGAGGTAGAGGGACATTGTGATGGGTGGTCAGGGTGAGGTCAGAGCTAGGCTATAACTCTTTGATGCTTAGGAAATATAAGGAGTGCTTTGCCACACTGGACCTTGGAAAAGACTCCCATGTGATTAGTGGAGACAAAAGAAAAACACATAATGAAGCCAAGCTAGTGGTACATGCCTATAATCCCAGAATTTGGGAGGGTGAGAAAGGAGGATCACAGGTTTGAGACCAACCTCAGCAACTTAATGACATCCTCAACAATGTAGTGAGACTCTATTTCAAAATAAACATTTATTTAGCTCAGCGGTAAAATGCCCCTGGATTCAATCCCAGTACAAAAACAAAACAACCTGCACACACAAAAACAACAAACAAAAAACCCAACCCATATGCTAATATCATAGAACTCACATAGATAGAAATAATAATAATGATAATAATAATTAATAGCCACTGAGTACTTTCCTATACCAGGTACAATTGCAATTGCAAGAGTTTTACAGTCACTTTTTTTCCTTTAATAATTCTACAAGGTTAGAACTATTTTTAGCCCCATTTTATTGAAGAGGAAATGAAGACAGAAGAAGGTTAAAAACTTGGTGCATGCCTGTAATCCCAAGACTTGGGAGGCTGAGACAGGAGGATCACAGGTATGAAAACAGTCTCAGCAATTTAGCAAGGCCTCAGCAACTTAGCGAGGCACCGTTTCAAAATAAAAGATAAAAGAGGGCTACGTGTATATCTTGGAGGGAGAATGCCTCTAGGTTCAATCCCCGAACCATACCAAAAAGTATTTTTGTCCAACAATGCACAGCTAACAGGTAATGGGGCCTGAGTTTTGAACTCTGGTAACTGAACTGCAGAAGGGGATTCTTACCAACTGTGTAACCACAAGACAAAGATTCCCTATTTCTGTTGCTCAAGATTTCGAAGGAGTTATCTCTGGGGGATTGCTAGGATGGGGAGAGTTGATGAGGAGAGCAAAGGTCAGTTCCAGGACTTTGAACTCATTCATCTGCTCTTCTGTTTGTGTCTACTTTATTTTATTCTATTTGTTTTTATTTCATTATTTGCGTGTGCATGGTAATGGGGATTGAACCCAGGAGCATTCTACCTTTGAGTTATACCCTCAGCCCTTATTATTTTTTATTTCTGAAACAGGGTCTCACGAGGCTGCTGAGGGTCTTGCTATGTGGCTGAGGCTGTCCTCAAACCTGCAATCCTCCTGTTTCAGCCTCCCAATACTGGGAATACAGGCATGCTCCACCACACCAGGCTGTGTTTATTTTCAATAAACCAAGTTTCAAATTGGTTTGAGAAAGGGCTTTGCTGCTAAAAGTAATTTGAAAACCACCATATCAGCGGCTTAGAAAGCCTACATCTTGCCCCTGGGAAGCCAATAACCAATGAAAAAATTCAGCTTTGAAACCAAATGCAGAGGAGAGCACTGAGAAAGTCACAGGCAGGTGACACAATGCACCTGGGTGAGCATGTGGGTCGGAGGACAGTGCGATGGAAGGGTGTGCAGCAGGGGTCTTCTTATCTGGACACGAGAAAGCTCAGACAGAAAACCAGAGTATGTACAGTCATCTGTTAAGAAAGCCATGATGGAACTCAGGGAGGATGTAGAAAAGGAAGGAGTAGAGACTGCCTCTGGCCACCTGTGGATACACGGCATCTAACCCATTGGCGAGAAAAGATGAAGGACAAAAGTGTTCTGAACCCATGAGACTCACGATAATGAAGCGTGTAGTCTCATCTTTGTTATCGAGTATGCTGACTTGGTATATTCCATGGCCTACTGTGATTAATTTTGTTCAATTCTTTTTTTCATTTACTAGGATTTTGGTTTTTAAAAGGCTCTGCTATTGACCTAGAGGATCCATTTGATAACCTAGTCCAGAATCTTAGTACCTGGAGACAGACTAACTTTGATTAAAGGATCAGATCACCATTTACCAAACACTGGGCACCCAACAGGTTTTTTTTTTCGGTACTGGGGATTGAACCCAGAGGCATTCTACCTCCGAGCTATACCCCCAGCCCTATTTTTTATTCTTTATTTTTGAAACAGGGTCTCACTAAGTTGTGGAGTGCCTCACTAAGTAGCTGAGGCTGGCCTCGAACCCAGACCCTCCAGTTTCAGCCTCCCAAATGCTGGGATTACAAGATGTGCCACCACACCTGGCTACCCAACAGGTTTTGAGACAGAAACTAAACATTGCAAGAAACAGCACCTGCAGGTGGACTTGTCCTTATTTGAGTGAGAGAGATCTGAGATTTCTCTCTGTGGATTCAGTCTGGAAGGGAAATTATTATGGGACTCTGCTCTGGTTTGAGTGTTTTCCCCAAAGGTTCATGTGCAGGATGCTTGGTCCCCAGTATGTCAGTATTGAGGTGGTGAGGGAAGCCTTTAAAAGGTGGAGCCTAGTGGGGGGAGGTTATGTCAGAAAGGATTAATGGAGGTTTCATGGGACTGACTCATCCTCATGAGAATGGGTTGTTATAAAGCAAGTTCAGCTGTCAGCTTACTCTCTTGCTTCCTCTCTTTCCATACAATCTCTTCTGCACACACTCTCACCATTGTGATGCCATTTCCCATAAGGCCCTTGCCAGAGCCAAGCAGATCCCAGCACCATGCTCTTGGATCTCTAGAATTGTGAGCTAAATAAACCTCCTTTCTTTATGAACTATCCAGCTTCAGGTGTCTTGTTATAGCAACATTAAATGGACACAGGCTCTTGTAAAATATCCAACGTGCAAACTACCTTCAATATATCCTAAAACTCAAACTTTAGGACTCTATCTGGGCCAATTTATTACAAGACACCCACCCATTCCCATCTCCCAGCTCATGATTTAAAGGCCAGCAGATTAGGATGTGTTGAAATGGGTTGGGGTCAGAGGAAGGCTCACCTGACTGCACAGCTCCAGATTCTGAGAATACACAGCGATCTGCCGTCGTGGCTGCTGCTCCTCTGACAGGTAGTTGGCAAACAGGATGAGGACATCAAAACCAAACTTGTCTGTGAATGCTTTCAGATCACTGGTGATATTACTGTGAAACAGACAGTTCTGAAAAAAACAGGACATTGATATTAATGTCAGACTGCTCAGCTATGGGAATTTGTGCCATAAATCTGTCCAGTCTTACATTAGGACAAATATGTATTATTAGAAGCAAGTGAAAAGATACTTTGTTTTGAGAAATATTGGAAGCTTTCATGCTATGGTTTAAAATAAACTTTACTTACAGGTTTTCCTAGACCAACAAAGGAAAGAGTCTTTGCTATTATTAAGAGGTTAGATGAGAAACAAATATCTAAATATTTTTCCCTAAAATATTTATTCAATTCAAACATTGCAAAGCATATTTGTAAGTTCCACATAAGAATGTATGATTACAATAATAACCTATGACTAGAAAATAAGAGAGAATTATTGTGTTTCCTAAAATTTTGTTTTCTAATGACTATTATTAGCTCTAAATAGAAATGTCTAAGGATGAGCTTAGCTGAGTGTATGGAGTGATTTTTACCCCAGCATAGAAGTGCAGGAGACTTCTGTAAGAGTTGTGATGTCAGATCTACTATCTCTATATAGCAGCTACGGAGGAATGAATAATTGCAGAAAGCACCCAGACCTGTGGCTCACATTGTTTGTAGAAAATATGGTGGTCTCATTAGCATAAAGAACCACTTTATCTACATGATTACTTTCTTCCTTGAAGAACTATAGTGAAGATCACATGCTTGCCCCAAGCACAACACTTGGTATATACTAGCTGCTGAAGAAATATTTGTTGAATGACCAGAGAGGCATATACACAGAATCAATCTCTGCTACATAATCCTCTATCATAGCTTATATGTATGTATATAGTCAGTTCCCCATATCTGTGTGTTCTGTCTGTGGATTCAATCAACTCTGGATCATGTATCTTCTGAAAACAAAATTACAGATGTAATGAACACATACAGACCTTTTCTTTTTCATTATTTCCTAAACAATACACTATAAATCATTTACATAGCATTATAATATTACATATTATTAGTAATCTAGTGATGATTTCAAGTATATGGAAGGATGTACATGGATTATATGCAAATACTATGCCATTTTAGATACTGGACTTGAGCATCTTCAGATTTTGGTATTCAAGGGGAGGAGGGGTTCTGAAACTAATTCTATGGATACCTAGTAATTATTATATACATATGTAAGTATGTGTATACATATGTGCACGTATATTTATATAAAATCATCATATGTAATCAACCAACTGACCATCTATTGTGCTACTGAGTGAAAGATATCATGATGTGCATTCAAGAGATTTAGAGAATTCTATAAATTTCTTTCAATTATCAGAGTGATCAGCTGCCCCTGGGTTCAATCTTCAGTACCAAGTGAACAAGCAAAATAAACAATAAAAACAAGTTTATCCATGGCAGAAGTAGTAGATATTTAGAATGAGCTTTTTTAAAAAAATGGGATATGATTTTATACACAATATGCATTCAATAGATAAAATATTTCAGGTCATCATTGGTACTAGTTAGGAGCCTCAATGCTGAGCTTTTTACCATTATAAATGATGAAAGATCTGGTCCCAAGGGAAACCAAGAATGGACAGATACTACCTACATTTTATCTTCAATCACTGAAGGGTTTGGTGTGAAAAGTCCTACAATTTTCCTTTAAGAAAAAATTTTTTTGGTACTAGGGATTGAACTCAGGGGCATTCTACCTCCGAGCTACACTCCCAGTCCTATTTTTTATTATTTATTTTGAAACAGGGTCTCACTAAGTTTCGGAGGGCCTCACTATATAGCTGAGACTGGCCAGAAACCTGGATCCTCAGGTCTCAGCCTCCCAAGTACTGGGATTACAAGCATGAGATACTACACCAGGCCAAATATTTTTATTATAAAATCCCCCCAATACAAACATAAATTCTTGAAAGAAGACACATATTTCTAGATCTTAGTCCTCTATTAAAGGAGTAGCTGGCAAAAATCTTCTCCCATATGTTGGCTTTCTCTTGAGGTTCTTGACAGTTTCCTTTGGTGCACAGAAGCTCTTCGGTTTAATGCAATCCCATGTATTGATCCTTATTTTAATTTCTTGTGCCTTTGGGGTCTCACTGAGAAAGTTTTTACCCGTGTCTATGTGTTGAAGTGTTGGACCTATGCCCTCTTCAAGTAGCTGCAGGGTAATTTCCAGGTCTTTGATCCACTTTGAATTGACTCTTGTGCAAGGTGAGAAAGTGGGATTTATTTCTATTTTTCTGCATATGGATAACCAGTTTTGCCAACATCATGTCAAAGAGGCCTTTTTTCCAGTGCATGTTTTTGGTTCCTTTGTCAAAAATCAATTGGCTATAAGTGTACAGATTTGTTTCTGAGTCTTCTTTTCTGTTTCATTGGTCTATGTGTCTGCTTTTGTGCCAATATCATGCTGTTTTTAATACTCTGGCTTTGTAGTATAGTTTAAAGTCAGGTATTGTGATGCTTCCTGCATGGTTTTTGTTGCTGAGAACCTACTTTGGCTATTCTGTTTTTTGTTTTGTTCCAAATGAATTTAAAGGCTGATTTTTTTCTATGTCTGTGAAGAGCAACCTTGGTAATTTAATTGGTATTGCATTGAATCTGTAGATCATTTTTGGAAGAATGGCCATTTTGATGATATTTATTCTACCTATCCAAGAATATGAAGGTGCTTCCTTCAGAGAACTCAATAAACTCACCAAAAAAAAAAAAAAATTAACCCAACCCAATCAAGAGGGGCAAGTGAACTAAATAGACAATTCACAAAAGAAGAAATATACAAATGGCAAATAAATGTATGAAAAAATGTTCAACATCATTAGAAATCAGAGAGATGCAAATCAAAACTACCCTAAGATTTCACCTAACCCCAATTAGAAACACAAACAACAACAAATAACAAATACTGGTGAGGATGTGGAACTCTAATACATTGTCGGTGGGATTGCAAAATAGAACAACCACTTTGGAAAAGTGTGGAGAATCCTCAAAATAATGGAAACGAACCTACCATAGAACTCAACTATACCACTCCTGGATATCTACTCAAAAGAATGTAAACCAAACTACCAGAGTAATGCCTGCATATCTATGTTTATAGCAGCATAATTCACAATTGCCAAACTACGGAAACAGCTGAGATGTCCATCAACAGATGAATGGATTACAAAACTATGGGGATATAAACACAATGGAATTTTATTCAACCATAAAGAACAAAATTATGTCATTTGCATGGAAATGGATGGAATTGGAGAACATTGTGCTAAGTGAGATTAGTCAGCCACAAAAAGTGAAAAATCAGATTCTCTCCTAATATGCAGAAGCTAGGGAGAAAATGGAAAAACAAAGGAAGAGAAGGCTTAGATGAGTGAAGAAGGTGACCTAATTGATGGTGGGGGAGGGGGAAGAGGGAAACACCTAGATGGACATGATGTACATACACAAACTTATCCAAGTCAACTTATCAAAGTCAATCACTGTGCTGAGCACAGGAAAGAGGGGAGGGGGAGAGTATAGGGCCAAACCTGGGGAAGGGCTCAATGAGTGCTGTGTGCATGTATCACCTTGAACTTCATCGCCTTGAACTTCATCAAGATGTATGATTACAATGCACCAATAAAATAAAAAATAAAAATAAATTAAAAAAAGAAGACACATATTTCAGAGATTTTCACATTTGGCACTAGTTATCACTACATTCCTGGCTATGTCATTCCAACAAGAGGGGGCAGGTTTTATTCACATCAGAGCACAAGATTAGAATGCAGAAGAATCAGCATTATCCCAAGCCATGCTTGTGAACTAATTGCTATTCAAAGATGTAGGCTGAAGCCGGGCATTTAGGAGGCTGAGACCGGAGGATCCAGGTTCTCGGCCAGCCTCAGCTACCTAGTGAGGCTCTCCGCAACTTAGTGAGACTCTGGTTCAAAATAAAGAACAAAAATTGGGTTGGTGGTGTAGCTCGGAGGTAGAATGCCACTGGGTTCAATCCCCAGTACCACAAAAAAAAAAAAATGTAGGCTGCATTCTGACTTGTTTGGAGTCTTCTGCGTTAGCACTGATGGTTTCAGCATCTTGTTGGATTCAAGTCCAGCACCAAACATCTTAGTAATGCAGTCTCAGGCCATGCCCCAGAGGCACAGAATCTGAGTCTACCTTTTCCACCCACCCTAGGTGATTCCACACACACTAAAATCTACAAAACACTGCCTGTGGGAGGCATTTTCGGCTGATGTGTTTTCCTGCAAACCAGTTCTTTGGGCTCTCAGAACTCTCATAGGACATATGCTGACTCATTCTCTCTGCACTATATTCCTTGCACAAGCCCCCTGTAATAAAAATCACCCCAGGATATGTATTTCTCATCAGGTTTGATCGAAATTTATTATCTAGCAGGTTGGGGATTGGACACAGAATCTGTATTTTCATGTCCTTCAAGTGATTTTTAGCATCCAGGTTCTTTGGGTAACACTGTCTTAGCTTTCCTTTTAATGACACTGAATTCCACAGGATCAAATAAAATATTGATAAAACAACAACCGCAAACATATCTGAATCGCTTAGGCATGTTAGGGAAAGAAAATACTCACATTTTTCAGTAACCCCAAAGACAGCGGTTATCAACAACGATACTTTATGTACCCTAATATAATTGCCCAAGCCAGATTCGACCCTACTAGCCTTAGGATAACATGAAGGGTTTCATGTTCAAAACAGAATCAAACAAGGGAATGAGTGAGAATCTTTAGGAATCCGGGAGGCACAGTCTGTTTGTTCTGTTTTTATGCCGGTGCTGTTTGCATAGGAGATAATTTATTATTGTCTTCTAGCTACGCAGGGAGTCATGTGCTGCGATGGCTCTTATGTTGCTGACAAGCTAGGCTGGCCCTGAATAAACAACACTTCATCATCAACACAACACAACTGTAGATACAGGTTGGCATTTTATTCCCCCCATCTGCCTTCTACCTGATAAATTACTGTTTTAGTTACATGTATACAAATACGATTTGTTAATCTGCTCAAATGTCTCCAAAATGTTTCCCCCACCTTAAGTTAAAATCACATACATACATATGTATTTTCCCACTTATTTTGCTAAGGGTTTAGAAAATATAAAGACACCCTCTCCCTTTAATTCACTATCCCCAGACATCGCCCTCTCCCTGCATTTATGAGCCTCGTTTATAGTCACTGCTTGGAGTTTAGGAAGTTACCTTATTAATCACTGCAACTGGGACGATCCCAGACAAATCTCATCAGTTGGGGAGAATGGCAAATGCTGCCTCTCACAGCCCTTTGTCACCCATGGTTCCAAAGATTCAATCATTAAACATTTTTAGAGGTCTTGAGTATTTTTGCCTGAGTAATTCCTAGTTTGGGAATAGGAAATTCTGGAAATGTGGCAAAACAAAACAAAACAAAAACAACCCCCCCCCCCAAAAAAAACAAATCTCTGTTATTTCCTTGTCAAAAGCTAAAATAGAGATCGCTGTATCTTACAGAGATAGAGCCCTAAGAATGGTTAATGATCATGATGACCCAGGACAGGTAAACAGAAATGATACCACTCTACTTGAACTAATAAAAGACCCAAGATAGTACAGTGATAGTGTCCAGTAAATTTACTGCATTCACAGTTCAAAGCACACAGGCAAATGCAGCGGAAAATTCCATTCTTGCAAAATCCTATTTTACTTCTTACTCCATTACTCTGAGAGATTAGTCTTCAGGCTATCCATGCTGGTAGCTTCCCTGCGTCACATGAAATAAAAGTGATCTGAATAATGGCTTATAAACATTTGAGTACATAAACGTGGCTATTCCCTAAGAGAGAACAACCCTCTCCTCTTTCTCCACTCAGAACGGCTCCCCTTCTACTGTCTTCTCAATCCCTCCTGAGGGCTGCCACACTGTAGCTTTTCCCCCAAACCCGCTCACTTCCAGATTGCCAAATCAAAAACTCACTTTGCAGCTCTTACCCTATTCGGCTTTTCTACAGAACTCCACAGGTCGAGTGTGCCTCCTCTTTCAAATGTTTCACTCTCCTGACACCACAAGCCTTGTATTTCTCTCAACTCATTGCCACTCCCCAGTCACCTCTGCTTGCTCTTCCTCCCTAAACATCTAAATGTCCCCTGCACCAGGCTGCTTCCCAACATCCCTTTCCTTCTTTACACATTCTCTTGGCAATCTTATCCAGTCACATCTTTAAACAATCTACTGTTGGGGATAACAGAAGGTACACCACATGATGCTCCTTGTAAATGTCCAATCAGCCTCTCAAGTCCAAAATGACCCACCTTGATCGCAAGCTTTCTCTGTCAATAAATGGCAATCAGTTATTCAAGCCAAGCATCTAGGAATTATTATTGGTTCCTTTGTTTCCTCACTCCTCACAGCATCTATCAACACACTCTTTCAAACAGGTCTCAAGCTGGGCATACTGGTTCACACCTGTAATCCCAGTACTTGGGAGGCTGAGACAAGAAAATCACAAGTTCAAGGCCAGCCTTAGCAACTTAGTGAGACCGTTTCAAAATAAAAGAGTAAGTAGGGTTGGAGGTGTTGCTCAAAAGTAGAATGCCTCTGGGTTCAATTCCAAGAAAAGAAAAGGGGAAAGGGAAAAGGAAAAGGAAAGAAAATAAAACATATATCTCAAGTCCAAACTCTTTACTGATTTCTCTCCATCTCCAAGACAGTCCTAGCTATAGCCACTCTCATCTCTTGCCTGACCTTGGGTGGCCACTTCCCAGGGGCCTCCCTTGTCTCCCTACAATCAATTCTCCACACAGCATCATGAGAGAACTCTTGAAAAATGTTAATCAAATAATGACACTCTCCTGTTTAAAAGTTTCTCAGTGCAATCATTATTGCTTATTATTGTTTTGTGTGTGTTTTTTTTTTTTTCCAGAACTGGGGATTGAACACAGGTGCATTCAACCTCTGATTCTCACCCGCAGCCCTATTCATATTCTTTATTTTGAAACAGGGTCTCCCTAAGTTTTGGAGGGCATCAATACGTAGCTGAGGCTGGCTGTGAACCTTCGACCCTCCTGTCTCAGCCTTTCAAGTACTGAGATTACAGGTGTGCACCACAACTGCCCACTGTTTTATGGTTTTTAACTGGGAGGAGATAAGTTGAATGTCCTTGAGAGTCAGAGTTGAAATAAATCAACGAGAAGCAGACATATCAATGGAAAACATAAAAGATAATTTGCAACTGAAATAAAAACATCCAAAAAAAACTGAACTCATTAATTAAAGAGATTCTTGGGTAATAAAAATTTTAATATCTTCTTTTTCTACTATTAATAAATATTTCCAAATAGGCACTCTCATACAAGTTTTTGAAATATATTCCAAAGAAAAAATTGAATATGCATACAAAATCTGTGGATGAAGCTATTCATGGAATTATTTAATAACTAAAACTTGGAAACAAAATATACATCTCCAATAACTATGAGACAGTCACACAAAGAAATATTATATTGTTATTAAATTATTCTATCAAAGAATATTTAGTGTCTGGGTGTGGTGATGCATACCTACAATCCCGGTAGTTGAGAGGCTGAGACAAGAGGATCACATGTTCAAGACCAGCCTCAGCAATTTAGTGAGTTCCCCAGCAACTTAGTGAGACCCTGTTTCAAAATAAAAAAAAAAATAGGGTTGGAGGTGTAGCTTGAAGGTAGAATATCCCTGGGCTCAGTCCTCAGTCCCACCAAAAAAAAAAAAAAAAAGAAAGAATAGTGATATAAAAAAACACTCATGGTGTTAAGTGGAGGATAATTTCTCTCATCATATAAAATAGAGTGTAATTTCTGTATGTATTCAAATGATACGTACTGAAATCTAATATACAATGGATGTTGGGATAGCTGATATTAAAACTGTCACAACTAGCCAAATTGCTAATCTTAAATCTCTTTGTGTCTCTCCATTATTTTAGGGAGCTCCCTCCAAGGTTTCTAGCAAAGGCTTTGGAGTCAGCCAGTCATGAGGTTGACCCTGACTGCCACTCACAAGCTGAGTATGAGAGTTACTTCACCTCTGACCCTTAGTTCTCTCATCTAACTCCCTTCCCCCACCTCATAGGCTTGTTAGTAGAAAAAAAAAATTATAAAAGGCTGGTATACAGTAGACATTAAACATTAGGTCTCTTTCCTTTCTTGTCTCTTAGATTATCAAAAGGTCATTTTCAGGATTTATAGGATTGATCTGATTCACAGAAAATATTTTGAAAGGTTCTGTATATGAGAACTGATTATTCAGATTACAAATCTTTGCCTTATATTCTTCATAACATACATGAGCTTCTGAGTGATGACCACATACATTTTCAACTCACTTAAATGCTCCACATGTAAAATACTACATGTAAGATGACAGAGGACATTGTCTAAGTTAGATAGGAAGCAACATCGTTCAATGATATAAGGTAAAAAGCCCATAGATGAGGAAGTGCTCAGTTTATTCACAGATTTTTTTAAATCCATAATTCCAAGTTAGAGTCAATGAATGAACTTTTGTCACTATACAGATAATAGCTTTTAAAGCATCAAAAAATGCATAGTAGTCTTTCCT
>PVLC010005492.1:59225-76415 GCA_004027655.1 Graphiurus murinus
GTGGCAACTATTCAAGGAATAGTTGACATCCACTTAATGGTTACGAAGAGAAACTAATCAAAACCCACTTCTGGGCCTACCTCAGCTACACACGTGTGTCCATATTGCTGGTTCTCAACCTTGGCTGTATCTCAGAATAATCTGGTCAGCTATTAAATAAAAATTAAAACAAGGACTCTGAGCCCACTCCATGACATTTCAATTTAGTTGGTTTAAGAGTGAGACCTGAGGATTAGTCTGTTTTTCAGTGTGCAGGTAGAATGGAGAATAATAGCTCATTCTACTATTGATTCAAAGAACCATTTTTAATCTGTGTTGTCTAGATGTGGTTTCCACATATGTGATTTTTTTTTCTATTCTTTAGTCATCAAGTCACTAGGAAAAATCCAGATTCCAAAAATTTGCCTTACATTTGTTTTTAGTAGCCCTACCTTCCCTCGAAGAGTAGATAATAAACCATGGTGCTTAAATGAGTAGGTTTGAGAATCTAGTAGCCCAGGATGGAAATCCTAGCTCCACACTCTGCCATGTCTGTACCTATAGATAAATTACTTGATCATGTTAAGCTTCAGCTGCTTCCCTGGAAAATGAGGATAAACTACTTGAAATATAAGATGACGTAGAAAATCCTTGGCTCAGGATCTCTACCCTCAATATATAGTAGCCCCAATGATTGCTGCAACAAGGCAGACTGCTGCGACTCTATTATCAGCAAATGTGTCTGTCCAATTAGACCATTAGAAATTATCCACCCTCAGGGACAATTTATAGATTATCTTTCTATCTTATGTATGTGAGAGTCTTTTTCTATCTATAATTCTTTTGTTGTAGCCCTTGATAAATTATGTAAGTTACAGAATTTTTTTATTAAAAGAGCTGTCAGGTTTAGAGAAAATGCCTGACAAATGAACCAGAAAAACCAATGGTCCAGATTAAAGGAAAAATGGGGTTTTCTCCAAGTATGGCCTTTATGGTGTGATCTAAGTGAATGATCTTCAAACTTCAGGTATGTTAGGATCACATAGAAGGCTTCTGAAAACACAGACTCCTGGGTCCCAGTTCCAGAGTTTGTGATTTTGGAAGCCTGGAGCTGTAATTTTTAGCAAGCTCTCAGCTGATAAGTTGGTTTGAGGACCACACTTTCTTTTTATTTTTAAAATATGATTAGCTTTTTTTTTCTTTTTGTGGTACTGGGGATTGTACTCAGGGGATTCTACTTCCAAGCTATACCCCCAGCCCTATTTTTTATTGTTTATTTTGAAACAGGTTCTCACTAAGTTGTGGAGTGCCTCACTAGGTAGCTGAGGCTGGCCGAGAACCTGGATCCTCAGGTCTCAGCCTCCCAAATGCTGGGATTACAAGTGTGCGCCACCATGCCCGGCTTATGATTAGTTCTAATGGGACCACATGAATTAATTTTTAGAAACATGGGCTCCATTTCTTAGTCTTTGTTGTACTTTCAGTAAAGTACCATTTTTTCCCCATTCACACCCATGTTTATTGCAGCACAATTCACAATAGCCAAGTTATGGAACCAGTCTAGGTGTCCATCAACAGGTGAATGGATAAAGAAAATGCCGTTTATATACACAATGTAGCTTTACTCAACCATAAAGAAGAGCAAAATTATGTCATTTGCATGAAAATGGACAGAACTAGAGAACATCATGCTAAGTGAGATCAGCCAGACTCAGAAAACCAAGAGCCACATTTTCCCTCATCTGTTAAAGAGAGAGAGAGAGAGAGAGAGAGAGAGAGAGACAGAAAGAAAGAAGGAAGGAAAGAAAAGGGACTGCATGAAAATGAGGAGAAAGACCAGTAGAATAGTGGAAGGAGGTTGGTAGAGGGAGAAGGTGAGGTACAGCAAAGGAAACAGACCAAACAACATCATATGCATTTATGAATATATCACTATGAGCTCACTATCATGTACACATACAGTGCATCAATAAAATTATATTAAAAAAGAGAACCACACTTTGGTTTCAACAAGACATATTACCTCTCTGAGCCTCAGATTCCTAATTTTTAAAAAAAGACTCTTTAAAGCTATATAAGTAGAAGTCTTCTACTATTTGTTTTTGTGCATATTAGCTTATATGATTAGGACAAGCAGTTGGCTAATTAAAAACTTGGTCATAGAAGAAAATTGTTAAAAATCAATGTCTTATTATAAAATAGCAATTTTATTCAAATTTGAACACAAAATTATACATCTATTTGTAAAATTTTCATGTACAACTCAGGCTTTTAAGAGATTTATGAAGTATGGGTTTATAGGACCTTCCCATCATTTTTGTTGTGTAAATTATACATGGAAAATGTAAACTTCAATTTCTAATTATAGTTTCATTAATATAGAATAAAAACTTAGGACATGTGTGAAAAATCTGAATGCAGATTTCTTCTGAATTTCTACACTCCCTAAGTGTTTACAGTGGCATTTTCATCATTTGAGAACATATTTTCATTGAGAACATGTTTCATTTCATTTACTTGAGTCTTCCCAAAGCATTAATCTTAAAAATGACTATCTTATTCCTAGATCATCTATTTATTCAAAATCATGTAATTATATTAAGTTCTAGGAACAGGTTAGGAGCAAACACAGCTGACACTTGGTAAACAATGAATTCAGTTGCGGTTGTGCACACACCTGTGCTTTCTTGGAGACTTTTAAGTTAGCTTCCAGCATTCAGCTGAGGTTATTAGTCAGTATGTTCTACAGAGCAGAATGGAGAATGTTGTTTAGCTCAGCACATTAGTTAAGAGAAGATCAATTAAGAGAGCTTCTCCTATCAGAAGCATGTTGTACAGACTTACCTCCGCATCCCTCAAAAATAAGTGCCTTGAGTTTCAAGACATATTGACCTTAGCTTCTTTAATACAAACCACCTGAGATGCCTGTTAAAGTGCAGACTCTGATTCAATAGGCCAGGGTGGGGCCCAAGATGCTGCATTGTTGCAAGCTGTGCTGCTAATCTGTGTATGGTGCATTGAGTAGCAAAATATTGACCAACACTGTTAAAAGCCATTTAATAAAGGAGGGGGATCTATTATGAAATAAAAAACCAAAATTACAATGCTAGCAGTGAATCTGGATGGAAATAATGATTATCCTTAACACCTTTTTTTTTTTTAAATGAGAAACTGAGAAAATATGAGACTTTTGAGCAAGATCCTCATATTACAGAGGAAATTATTTCAAACTGAGACTATGGTAACAGAACAGTGGCTTCCAATTACATTTTGCTAATGACCAAGCAAACCTCTAAACAGCTTTTGCTTATACGAAACCTCAAAACCCCTACGCTCCTATCACTAGAAAACATCCAGTCTCTGAACAGGTCCTAAGATGTGAATTTATGTCATAGAAAATTGCACTTAGACACATCTTCTAGGGAAGGCAAGATTTTCTTTGTCTATCATGGTGTGGACTCTTGAAGAGAGTCATCACCATTCCCACCACCCACACATTTGGCTTGATTTTTTTTTAATGTAAGTGAGCACCGGCAAATTCAAAAAATGTAACATAATTCCTGGCATCTTTTCAGACCTTAATGGAGTGAGAAATCAACTCTAAGAAGACCCAGAGTAACCATGTAAATACATGGAGACTGAACACCACACGGCTGAACAAGGATTGGGTCACTGAAGAAGTAAGGGAAGAAATTTAAAAATTCCTAGAAACCAATGAAAACAGAGACACAACATATCAAAACCTCTGGGACACTTTGAAGGCAGTACTAAGAGGAAAATTTATAGCACTGAGTGCCCACATAAGAAGAACAGGAAATCACCAAATAAATAACTTAACGTGAGTTTTGAATCATCCTATTTTGTTACTTTTCAATTACTCTAACTTTACAATCAAGCAACTCCTAATGTTGCCTTATCTCTTATCCAGCTGCAAAGACAAGCAGCTCGATTCTCCATAGTCTCCGGTTGGCAGGTCCAATTAACGTGAGAAAGAGCAGTGTCCAGGTTGTGTAGTTTGTCTGTGTCTGGTTTTTCCTGGGGCTTGAGATGTCACACTAGTGAGGCTCAAAGAGCATGTGACTTTGCTAGTGCTGACTTCTGGCACATCTCCTGCAGACAGCTCTGTCTAAGATAAATTGAGTGGGGGAGAAACAGACCCTAACGACCACTGGGCCTCAAGCCAAGGCTCATGATGTAGAAAACCTTTATGTCTGTCTATATTTACCTATCTCCCTGCCTTTCCTCCATTATTCTCAACTCTTTTCTCACTTGCATCCTAAAAGGTCACCTGTATTACCAATCTCACACTCTGTGGCTAGAAGTTTGGACTGGAAGCAGTTTTCTCTTGTTCCAAGAGTCCTCCTAAGCACACTGACATCTAATCCTGGGCACTGACTTATCGAACAGAAACTTCTGCCAAGAAATGCCTCACCTATCACGGCAAATTGAGACACCCAACAAGTGAACCACAACCTTCAATCAGAAAATGCCTTGTCTCTGTCTAATATAGAAAATTCTGGAATAGGCTAGGGTCATCCTTGCTTGGGACAGTGTCCCTTCCACCTGCTCCTCCTCCAAATCCTGTCCATCTCTCTCCAGGCTTATTCCTTCTCATGGAGTTACATCTTTGTTATGGTTTGAAATTTAAATGTCCCCCAAATCTCACACTCTGAAGGCAGGCATGGCTGGAGGTGGGTCCTTGGGGGGGGTGTCTTGGGGACTCTACATGTCCCTCATCTCCTACCCTTACACTGTCTGTTCCCTGCCAGGATGCCCTGAGAAAGAGCAGCTGCTGCAGAAGCCAGCCTCAGAATGAACCATGACCTCTGACCCTCTCTAGATCTGTAAGCAACTCAACCCCTTCTTCCTATAAGCATTACATTCAGGTGTTTAGATCCCAGCGGTGAGAATCCTGATGGAAACAATCTTTTACCTCCAATTTCCTTTAAAGCTCCAAAATCATGCCCATCACTAGCATGTGCTCCAGAACACTGGATCCTAACTTGTATTTTGTAGAATAATCCCTGTGTCTCAAACTAGCTGGTAAACAGAGACCATGGCTTAGAATGTTACTGTGCCCTTCAAAAAATCTTACCAAGGTGCCAAAATTATTTAAATGAAAATATTGTCCAGCAAAAATAACTGAAAAGCACCAGCATTTCTGAATGTCTTGGTAAACAGACTTCTTAAAGTTTCAGGGTAGAAGTGTGACACAGCATATAAACCACCAGCTGCAGATACTTTAACAATGGAACACTGATGCGGTCCTCCTGCTTGGAGAATGTGAGATGAGACTTCAGGACAGCTTTCTGCTGATGCCTAGCCCTGTGCCTGGAGAGAGGAAATCTACAGAAATACAGTCACAAGCTGCATGATGACATTGCCATCAGTGATGGATTCATGTACAGTGGTGGTTCCATGAGACTATGATCGGACTGAAAAATTTCCATCACTTACTGACACAGTAGCCATCAAAATGTCACAGCTAAATGCATTATTCTCATGTTCATGGTGATGCTGATATAAGCAAAACTACTGCACTACTGGCTTTGTAAAAGTTCACCATGCACAATTATCTACAGCGCACAATAGTGGATAATAGTAATATATGATTATGTTACTGGTTTATGTATTTATAATGCTATGCTTTTTACCAGTATTTTAGAATGTGCTCCTACTTATATAAAAAAAATTTATGTAAAATAGTATGCTATAGCCAGATATGGTGGCTCATACCTCTAATCTCAGTATGTGGGAGGCTGACACAGGAGGATGGAAGGTTTGAGACCAGCCTCAACAACTTAGCGAGACTCTCAGCAACCTAGAGATACCCTGTTTCAAAACCAAAAAATATAAAAAAGGCTGAGGTGTAGCTTGGAGGCAGAATGCCTGTGGGTTCAATCCCCAGTATCTCACACACACACACACACACACACACACACACACACACACACACACAAAAGCTATGTGTTTGCTGTGTCTTGATAACATCAAGTGGCCACGTGGAGTGATTGACCTGTACCTTATAAGTTGAAGTAAACTCTAATGATCACATAACAATGAAATCACCTAATGGCAAAGCTCTCAGGACATAGCCCTGTCGTTAAGCAACACATGACTCTACTACCCAAGATAGACTCTATCTTCTCTTCACCATCTCTGCCATTTATATCGATTCTTGAAATTTTCTAAAAAGAGCAAAGCACCAGACTAGCTGTGAAATAACAATAGAGTCATGTGTCTACCTAATTTGAGCACCTAGTCTTCCACCCGACTGAGCAGCCACATGTATGGGTCTCTGTTCCCATACCCAGCCTCCCCTGGTGAGCCCCACCCCCATACAACAGCACTGCCCCAACATCTGAAAAACACACAGCAGCAACTTTAAATACAAAATGATGTGATCGACAGAGCTTGTTCCAGAAACTTGTGACTCCATTCCTTGACTGTGTAGTGTCTTTGGAATCAACATGAAACCATAGCTTTTTCCTTATTGGTTTTTTAAGCCTAAGTGGATAAGGTAGATTCTAAGGTAATTACAACTCTTACTTACCAAGTTTTGGAACAATCCTACAAACTTTCTACATTGTCAAAGTCAGGTAATTCACTCATTTATACCACCAATATATATGGTCTGTCGTTGAACACAATGTTGTACCATGCCACATTACTGTGTTTCTGTAGATCCTCTCTTTCTCTCTTGCTCAGTGGAGGGCTAGGCACAGTGCAGACAGCTTCCCTGAAGTCTCCTCTTACATTTCTCAACTGGGAGGGACATTGTTCAAACTTTGAAGTATCTGTGGCTGATACATCATAAAGTAGGGAGGAACCATTTTTACTTTAGTGACCAATGTGGGCTTTTCTGACCTCCAAACTGAGCTCTAGGTGTGGCAGATGACACAAGCACCGTGGTGGTAAGCTTCCGAGAGAGTCAATATTGGTGTGTGCAAATACACATACATAATGAGAAATGAGGCAAAATGTTGTATGATATGTCTTATGTCATAAATAATTTCTAGTCTGGTACCTAAAAGAAAGAGGGAGAATAAAGTGAACAGAAAATAAATAATTTATAAGTATTGTTTTATTCTATTCCGACTGCTATAACAAAACATCATAATTTAGGTAGCTCATAAGAAATAGAAATTTATTTCTCATAGCTCTGGAGGCCTGAAAATCCAAGATCAAGGTACTGACAGGTCCGGTGTCTAGTGAGTACTTCCTCCTCATATGGTGGAAGAGGCAAAAGTCCCTCTGAGGGCCTCTTTTATGAGGGCACTAATCCCATTCCTGAGGGATCTGCCCCCATGACCTACTCACCTTGCAAATCCCAGCTCCTAATACCCTCACCTTGAGGATTGGGATTTCAGCATATGAATTCTGGGAAAGCACAAACATTCAGACCATAGCAAATCAGGAGAGAGTAAAGCTCTGTGTTTGCCATGCCCTGTTTCTTGGGCTTTCAGAGCACTCAGCCTCTGAAATATAGCAGCAGAGGAGATCTTAGTGAAAGGAATTACAGCATCACCTACTGCCCCAGTGCAGGCTCTGAGATCCATAAGTCTTCCTCCCTTCCACACTGACCCAAGAAAGATCACCTATAGTGCAGAGCATCACTCTTTATGGGGAAGGTAGAAGGTGGTAAGTAGAGATACCACTCCTATTTCTGTTCTCATGGAGTTCAACTGTCATGAACAGCAGCCACAATCTTTTTATGTGTAGCTGTATCCCTTCCTGGTGAGATAAAACTAAGAAATGTGCTCGTTTGTTGGCTTGCTGTAAATAGAAAGCACAGGGGATGATACCTTATGCCTTCTCTTCCTTATTTAAAGGTAAGAATCTATAAGTAAGCTGCCAGGTTGATGAGTAGGAATTATCAAGCTTTGGCACTTGGTTGCCTCCAGCCTTATTCTTCCATGAGAGAGGCACAGATGAGCATGCAAACCAAGCTCAATATTGAATCACAGGCAGTGTTCAGCTGCACTACTAAGATCAGTGAGAACAGACATTTATATACACCACCGCGGGGCAATCCATAAGGGTATAGAGTGTGAGGCTATACAAAAATATTTCAGGTCCTGTAGTAAGAAATTGCACCAGTAGCTATCTATTTTAGCAACATAGCTTCAGGTACAAATTTGCATGCAATAATTCATATTCTACCAAATAAATCCCAGGCAAACAGAGTAATGCAAAAACATATTTCCTGCTGTCAAGAAAATTTCTGGCAAAATTAATCAACCATTCATCCATTCAGGCTCTTTGCATACCCTTTTGTCAAAGAGGGAATACTAAGAGATTTCTTTTCTCTTCCATGCACTCATTTCAATGAATTGAAGAATCCATCAAGCTTGAGTTGATTTATTGAACTGTCTCTTAGCTCAGCAGTACAACTACAGCAAATGAACTGATAACTTCTCCTAAAACCAGCAGCGATTTGATTCAACAATATCTGATTTATTTAACTCTTTATAATTCCAGATTTAACTTACTCTTTAATTTCTAAAACAGCACAAAAAGCTGACATCATTGCATGCATTATTTAGTATTGTGATAATAGTGTTTAAAGTATATAGAGCCTAAGACTTTTTCCTTTAAGAGACTTTAAAAAGCACATTTAAAGTAGGTATCTGTTTTTCTCTTAAAAGGGCTTATTTAAAGACCCTTTTCTAATGTAAACTGTTTGTTCTGGTGGTTAATGTTTAATATTAACTATAGATGACCAGTCACTTGGGGTTAAAGCACTAAATATACAGAGACTGCTTATTTTCGTATTTATTTTAATCATTCTACCAGGTAAGGAGAAATGCTCTAAGGGGCTATTTAAGGTATGAACATTAGAGAGAAACCAAGCAGACTGTTTAAACATGGGTTTTATCACCAAACCTCGTCCACTGAGCCCCACGGAGCCCATTTATCACACATCAGCTTTGCATTTTTCTTTGTAAAGATGTACGACCTTTGCCTATTAGATTTCATTAACGGGGCACCATGCAAGGCTCCTCTGCACATGGCAGGATAGAAAGCTCAACATCCTCGCCTGAAGGATTTGTGGGAACAAGCTCATCTTCAATCTTTGTCCCTGGGAGGCACTTTTAACACCTGCCAACCACAGCACTATCATCAGAAAAACATTTAGAGATTTATCTTCGGGCTGGTAATTATAAGAGATAATTTGTTTGGAGTATGGATAAAGTTGGTCTAGCATAAACAAACTAGAGGCTCAAATTACATGAGGAACATCATTAACTATTGATTTAACCACTGCGAGTCTGCAAGCTCCCTGATCCTCTCTGAAGATGCAGGGTCTCTAAGCTGCACCCTTTGCCCCCAAATTCATGAGAACCATGGGTTGCATTTCAGGGCATGCTCAGAGTTATCTTTTTCCATCTTTTAAGACTTCAATTCTAGGAAACCTCTGTTTAGAACTCTGAATAATAAGAGTGGTAGATTGAAGCAGGGTATGGTGACACATGCCTGTAATCCCAGTATTTAGGAGGCTGAGACAGGAGGATCACAAGATTGAAGCCAGCCTCATCAACTTAGCAGGGCCCTCAGCAACTTAGTGAGACCCTGTTTCAAAACAAAAAATAAAAAGGGCTGGGGTATAGCTCAGAGTTAGAATTCTCCTGGGTTCAATCCCCAATGCCACAAAAAATAAATAAATAAAGTAAAATAATAAATTGGAGTGAAAGAAGTCAGAAAATAGGTTACTGGTTCTTGGGGCTATGGGGAAAGAGGGAATGGGCCAAAACTATTACTGGGTTTCTTTTGGGGATGACGAAATGTTCTAAAACTAGATAGTGGTCATGCTTGCACAACTCTGTGGATGTAGTAACAACTACTGAATTATACTCTTCTAAAGGATAATTATACTCTTCTAAAGGAACTATATCTCAACATAGTTGTTACTAAAAAGAATTGTAGATTGTCTGATACTTTCATATTTTATAATTCAAGATGGTTTGCACTGGGAAGATTTTTAGGGGGATGAAGTCAAGGTATGATGTGTCATAAACCACTTTTTACCATTCAAAACCCCTTGAAAGACTGGCTATATCATTATCTCATCAGAGCCTCATTATCGCCCTGGAAAATGGACAAAGCTAGTGTTTGAACCTCGTTTTATAAGGAAGGAACCAGATATAGGGAAGAGGTAAGGGTTCAGGACTGTAGCCAACCTACATCATTCACGGCTTCCTTTGTGTGTTTCATTATTCACATCAGAGTTCCCTCACAGAACACCAAGTCACAGAAATGAAAGAGAGTACAAAGGATTAAGAGAAGAAAAAAATCTCATGGACAAAGATACTAGATGTGAGAGTAAATGTTACAAAGCAGAACAGAATTCCTGGCTTGGATTCTAGCTATATTCAACACAGCTCTGTCTTTAACTAATTATGTGGCTCACTGTGAAGGGTTGCAGCCTCCAGCTCTCCATTCAAAGTAGTGCCTACACACAGTAAGTATTCGATAAATGCTATTATTAATATTCTTTAATGTCATTATTAATAATGATCACAAAAAGAATGGGGGTGGCAAGCTCCACTGAGCCTTTCCCAAATATAAGTCTGTAATTTTGCATCAGAATTGAGAACTAATAGTGGCCAGTGATATACTTTGTTTCTCAGAATATTTTTACTTAAGGAATTTTAGTTATCTACCTAACTAAAATGGGGCTCATAATGTTAAACTATATATCAAGCCCAGTGGATCTCAGGGCAGCCCGCTAAAGCACACAGATATTTGTGCAACAAAATGTATAAAGAGGGATAAGGACCATAAATACAGGTCAAAATTTACTGTCAAAGATTTTCAAAAATTTTATGGTTTTTGGAGAATTTCAGACTTCAATGAAATCTCAATAAAACACTAACTAGTGAATATCCATTGCTCATCGAAGAGCAGAAATCATTTCTAATTCTATGATGAGATAATTTTAGAATTGAAAGGTTATCTGGTTGACCCAGCATGAGTCAATTTAAAGGACAGAGGCAAAAAGGATTAAAATAAAGTCTCTTTAATATCTACTCTACTAATTAATTCAAATGGTAGATTGTCCAAAATTTGCATTTTGTTTTTCAGTGGAAACTTTCAGTGGTACCCAAGCACTGCTAGAGGACGTTTTAAGATTCTTTAAAATACTTTATGTTTAATTTTAATAATTAACTAAACATTTTAATAATTAACTAAAATATAAACTCTTTATAACTGAAATAATAATCTCTCTTAGCTAGTGATCAAAGTAGATAACTATAATTCCTCTAGTTATCAGGTATCCGATTATTGATTCCAGGTTTTACTTGGCTGTTTGTTTGTTTTGTAGTGCTGCAGTTTGAATCCCAGGGTGTGGCACATACTAGGCAAGTGCTTTAATGCTGAAACCTACCCTCAGCCTAATTCAAGTTTTTCTGTTTCTAAAAATAAGAAAATTAATTTTTAATTTAAAAAAAGTCTCTAGTTTACATCTCTTTTCATTGGTTTCTCTGGCATTTATTTAAATTAGTGAGGTTGCCAGGTGGCATATGCTTGTAATCTCAGTACTTGGGAGGCTGAGACAGGAGGATCGCAGGTTCATGGCTAGCCTCAGCTACTTAGTGAGGCCCTCTGCAACTTAGTAAGACCCTGTTTCAAAATAAAGAATAAAAAATAGGGCTGGGGGTGTATCTCAGAGGTAGGATGCCCCTGGGTTCAATCCCCAGTACTGGAAAAAAAATTAGCGAGCTTTGAATGCTATACCAAATGAATTATTTGCTAGAGCTAGCACCACTTTAAAATTTCAAGGGGTTAGGGGTGGAGCTCAGCAGTAGAGCACTTGCATGGGTGCAAAGTCTAGGTTCAATCCCCAGCACTGCAATAAATAAATAAATAAATAAATTTCAAAGGCAATTTATAGTCAATATTTAATAGCTACTATTATACTGACACAAATTTTTTAAAAAGTAATCTATTTATGGGTATGAACTAGAAAATTCCATACATCGTAACATATTTGCCAATTATATACAAATATGACCTCAAAATGCATTATTGATGTAGGTAGTACTCATTTCCCAATCAGTTGGGTTTTTAAATACACTGGCTCACAGTATTAGCTCTCAGATACTGCAAGACAATGCTACTTTTTATGTGATTCTTGTCTAACTGCAATGTTGTAGTGGTGATCTCTCCTGAAACTACCAAGATACATTTGGTAAAACTACAGAGTATCATGGAGTAGATGCCAGTTAAAATCAATTAATAAATTTGTGAACCAGAATACAGAGTTCAGGAAGCATGTATAGGAATTTAATATATGACAACATGATGTTCTAATCTCAGAGTTTTGACCAGTAAATGGTATCAACATAATTGGCACACATATACAGAAAGAATGCAAAATTAAATTCTGGTGAGTTAAAGAGTTAAGTGTGAAAATGTTTTTGTTGTTGTTGTTCAACAATAAAAAATTTGAAGAAAATCAAGATTATATAGGCCTGTATCTAGCAGAGCTTCTTAGGAACACCAAAAAAAAAAAAAAAAAAAAAAAAAAACAACTCAGGCCATGAAGGGAGAGAGACAAATTTGACTCTGTAAAATTTAAATACTTGTGTTAACATAATACAAAAAAGTCAAAACTTTAAGCAATTAACTGGGAAAATCATCTGTAGTACTTACAAATATGGAGCAAATATGGATGCCTACTATACAGAACCTTCCAAAAAATCAGTAAGGAAAAAAATATAACTGAAAAACAAGCAAAAGATATAAATACGTAGTTGAGAGAAGAAAAGAATCAAATGGTCAATGAACATATGAAAAAAGGATCAATCTCGCAGGTGATCAAGAAAAAGCAAATTAAACACTGATGAGATACCATTTTTACTAATAAATGTCTAAAATTTTAAAAGGAAAAAAAAACTAGATCTGCTTAGGATCAGGAAAATTGTTTTCTCAAGAGTGGGGTACAACAAATTTTTGGAAAATAGCCAAACACTCTTAGTATCAAAATTAAGCATAGTTTTGAATCAATGATTCAATGGTTTTAAGGAAGTATTTTACAAAAGAGAAGCAATACTATGTAAAGATACATGGACAGAGATAGTAATACAGCATTAGTCATGGTGGCAAAAAAAAAAAAAAAAATTGCAAACAGTCGTCTGTGTCCCCATTTCCCTTGGAGACAGTCACGTCTATCCTGTTATAGCAAGGAATACCATATTGATATTAAAACACTAAGTTAAATATTGATCTTTGCATGAGGTATCAAGAGGAAAATGAAAATTTCAGAATAATGTGTATAGTATGATTCTATTATTCATATCAATATAATTACATATTCCCTAATTCCATACATATGTATACACGTCTGTGTACAATTGTGTACACAGAATTAACAACTTTAGTTCCCTTGAGGGGAGGTAGTTGAAGGCATATTGGTACAAGATAGTTTACTAAATATCTCTTTTGGTATTTTGCATCATTTTTCTTAAAACAATCATGTATTCTTTTTATAATTTTAAACATGACAAGGGGAAATGAGAGGATAATAAAAGGAACTATGGTTTCGTCTTTGTTTTATGCTGTGGATAATGTGCTGGAGTTTGTCTACATGCACGTGGCAGCACTAGTGGTCATGAGAGTTAACTGAGACAAGGCGCCTTCAGCAACTCATTTGTTAAACAGTCAGCTCCTTCTGAACGAAATGCAAGTCATTATCTCCCCAAACAAGAAAACACTCCACAGATGCATCTCCTACGCCAAGTTCAGAGGCTGCATTATTATAATCGTTTATTCAGTTGGCAAATGACCTTGTAAGATTTAAACAAGACAACCGAACATACCAAGGTCAAAGCAATAAAGGGAGCTAAAGCAGGAGATGAGCAGACGGGGAAGACTCCTTCTAGACAAGGGGAGGACCCCAGAAGACCTCCATTAATGCAGAGATGCCTCATTGATGGTGGGGAAATAGTAAGGGTCCAGAAGCTTGGTGATTGCACAGGTGGGGTCTTACCTACACTAACGGGGGCTATCTGCTCCTGGTCACTAGTCACAACCCTTGCCCAGAAAAACTGCCACAGCAGTGAACCTCGCATCCTCTGTTCCCAGGCTTTAAGCTCAGTGCAGTTTCTCCTGGCCCAAAGACTACACAAGGCCCACTCCAAGCTGACACTTCGAGTCAACACTGTAAAACTGTCCATCTGGACCCATGCTTTGATAACTCCATGGAACTGGTTCCTTAAAACTCTTATCTGACCACCTACAGCAACTCTTTGCATTCATATCTGCTCTCTGCCTTTGCTCTGTGGCCACCTTAACCCTTTCATTCATATGTATATGTATATGTATATGTATATACATATACACACATATGTGTATATTATATATGTGATATGTTACATATATCAAGATATAAATGTATACCAATTATACAACTATTATACAATATACATATGTACCAATTATGTTGTTACCATTTATTGGTATTGTGTGTATATGTATATACATATACATACATATATACATATATTTGTGTAAAGTGTGATGTGAGACTTGAGTGTTATAGATATTAACAGTTAAGTTTGGAATAAAGTGACTTGTGAATAACTGGTCTATGACTTCCAGGTGACTCACAAATACTCAGGGAAAGCAAACCATGAGAGTGGTGTAGATTGTGAATTTATTGTTATTCAATAAATTACGACATTGTGTAATAAAACAAATGTGTTTGGTCTCTCTCTCTATATTTTTTGTCTATTTTAATGGCATAGTTCTTTTACAACAGCATGTAATCCAAGTTGGACTAATCATAATAAGTCGCTTTCACTACTGCCCTGCAAACAGGTTAAAAGGAAGGAGTATGTGCCACTCTAAGCATCATTGTCCTCTGATCTTGGAGAAAGAAGCCTCTTCCCTGAGGAAAAGACTTCCCTGCATGCGTCTGGAGCTGTTGACAGCCAGGTGCCCTGAATGAGAGAATGATGCTAACCCAGAGAGAAGCAGGGTGTGATACTGTGGTGTACATGATTAGTCTTTGTCCCCATTTTGTGGCAGAGTTCCTAAACCCCTTGGAAGTCTGCTGCGATAAGAGTGTTTTTTGTCTGCTGAGATGACTTGTGTATGTGTGGGGGGTAGGGGAACTAGATGGCTCAGGACAGGGGCTGGGCTGGTCACAGGAAAAATCAAGGCCTGCTTAGAGGGCTGGGACAGTTTCCAACTTCCGGGGAGGTGAGAAGATAGAGGGGCTGAAGACTGAGTTGATCATGGTGGCCAATGATTTAAACAATCACACCTCTACAATGAAGCCTTCATCAAAAACTAAAAACCTGGGTTTGGGGAGCTTCTGGATAGCTGAACATGTGGAGGTGCCTGGAAGGTGTTATGCCCAGACAAGGCACAGAAGCTCTGAGCTCCTCACTACATGCCTTGCCCTATGCATCTCTCCTTCTGTCTCTTCATCTCCAAACCCTTTATAATAAATGGGTAAATGTAAGTGTTTTCCAGAGTTCTGAAAGCTGCTGCAGCAAACTAAGTGAACCTGAGAAAGGGATTGTGGGAACTCTAATTTATGGGTAAGAAGTTCTAGAGGCTGAGACTGGTGATTGACATGTGAAGGAGGGGGCAGTCACATGGGACTGAGCCCTGAATCTATATTATCTGATGCTCATCTGGGTTAGATGATGTCAAAATGGAATTGGATTGTGAGATACTCAGCTGGTGTCTGATGGAGAATAATGCTTGATTAGTGTGATGCATGAAAGTAGGGGGAAAAAAAACCTGAATTGTTTTATGTATTTCAGACAGGGCTAAAAGTGAAAGAAAGTTCGTGACTTTCCCTCTTTTTCTTCCCCTCTTTTTCTCTCAACCAGAGTGAAGTTAGTTTCCTGTCTTTAAAACCAGAGTCCTAAACTAATGAAAAAGTTAGCATCTATTGAATCTTCAGTTTTCCAGGAATTGTGGTACATTCTTTAAACATATTGTCTCCTTTTAATTTATCTTCTGTCATAATTCTATAAACTCCCCCATTTTATAGGTGAGGAGATTGGGGCTCAGAGGGAGTTAGCAATTTGCCGAATATCACTCAGGTAGTCAGAGGAAGAGCCTTCATTCCAACTCAGTTTTTTTTGGACTCTTAACACTTCTGCCCTCTACTCCCATAACTGAGCTGGTTCTTGTATGTTTGGAGACAATTCCTTCAAGTGAAGATAAACAACTGGCCCCCTTAAGAAATGGATTCTCCAAGGGATTCCTCAGGCAGCATTACTCAAGGATGGCAAAAAAAGTCCTCTGAAGCAATTCTTCTGTTTAAGTGGAGCTCTATCTGCCTTGATCTCCTTGATTTTCCCTTCACACTCTCCATTTCTGCCCTCCTAGGAATTCTGACCAAAGTTCAGATATTTCCTGTCATTAAGAAGGCTCTTTCCTAAGAGAGTGAGAATAAATCCTGATAGTTGAAGCAATAGACATATAAACATTGGGGAGAAAAGATAGGTTAGGTGCAAAATCCTTTTTCTCTTTTTTTGGTTAAACTTTTGTGTCCACCACCTTGCCAAATCAGCCAGGTTCTAAGGATACAAAGCTGAAGATGTAAGGTCAGTAAGACCTTCAGGTGGACTGGAGAAGAGGGGTTAGAAAGACAATCAGGCAAGCTAAGGGGATGCAGTTATGCCCAGAGGAGGGACAACAAATTCAGAGTGGACATCTTTAGAGATAGCAGGTTAGTGGTTGCCTGTGTCTAGAGGTGGAGATGGGAGGATTGAGGAGTGACTGCTAATGGGGTTCTTTGGCAGTAATGACAATGTCCTAAAATTAGATTATGGTGACAGTGGCAAAAGTCTGTACATACACTAAAAAAACAAAACAAAACAAAAAAACCCCATTGGATTGTATAATTTAAAAAGGTGAACTTTATGGTGTATGTAAATTGTATCTCCATAAAACCGTTAGAAGCAATCTGACTTGGAGCCTCAGTGTGGGCTTCTGCATGAGTTAGCTTGTTTTTTTTTTTTTTTTTTTTCAGTGATCAAAATACTTGACAAGCATAACTTAGAGGAGGAAAGGTTAATTTAGGCTCCCAGTCTCAGAGCTTCAGGCCATGGTTGGCCTTCTCCAAGGCAGAACATCACGGTGGCAGGGGGTACATGAGGACAGCTGCTCATGTCATTGAAGTCAGGAAGAGAGAGACCAGAGGAAGGGACCGGGGCAGCTAGACTCCCCAAAGCCACACCCCCC
>PVLC010005493.1:7622-76047 GCA_004027655.1 Graphiurus murinus
CATGATGTACCTACACAATCATATCAAGGTCACTCACTGAAGTGAACCTTAGGGGGAGGGAGGGGGAGGGAATGGGGAGGGAATCGGGGAAGGGGTCAAATGAGAATTGTGTGCAAATATGTTGTTAACAATTTGTACTTAACAAAGATGTATGCTATATTGCACGAGTTACTACAATAAAAAATTAAAAAAAAAAAGACCCCCACCATCCAGCGCCATCTGACTCCTGTGACACCTCTTCCTTCTTGTCCTGACTTCTTCCTGTCCTCCACCTTCAGGATGTACACTCAGGGATATGCTCAGCGTCCTCTCCACCCAACATGGGATGCCCTGGCCTATCACGACAGCCACCAGCCCGTGGACAGCTGGGGCTGTCCTGCCAGGGCCACCTGGTGTCTCATTCTGCCCCTGTGAATGGCTTTTCTCCTCTTAGTGGGACATTCTACCCATCCTGTGTCCTCCCTAATGCCTTCCCTAACGCCTGAGTCTTTGCCTTCCTCGAGGGCCAGGCTATGCAAAACTGCTCACGCTGTGAAAATCCCAAGCACCCTCCCTACAAGCAGATGCTGTGAGTATCAGCTGCCAGCACTCAGGGGACAGGCACGACTGTCACAGAGCTGAAGCCAGAGGAGCCCCAGCCCCAGTCCTGGAGAGGTGGAGAACGAGCTCCTCAGGCTGCTGTTGGAGCTGCATAGGGTCCAGCTCTCCCAAGACTGGGAGTCCTCGGGGTATACGATGATTCTGAGCCTTATGTAAGACTCCTTGTCTCCCAACTTTCTCCTTTGGAGCATGGCATATAAAATAAAATTTTATAACTGCTGCCCAATAATAACCCCTCCATCTCCTGAGACATTGTCCTGGTCCAGGATGCCTGATCAATCTCTCCCTGCCAGCGGCAACAGCTATGCCTTATTCTTATCTCCCTCCTGTTCCAATTCCATTCATTCCCCACATTTTAATCCAAAACGTTTTGCAAAGATCGAGTTGGGTGATGTCACCCAACTTGCCTGGTTCCTCTGAGCACCCTCCGGCTGGCCCTCCAACTCCCGGAGCCCATTCTTCTGGGCTCTCACTGGGGACGAGGTCCTGCCCACTTCTCTAGTCTCTCCGCCCACTGTCCCCACACAGGGGGCTTTTGCTCACCCGCTCTTTTGTGGCCCTGCAAACTCACGGGGCTCCTTGGGAGCAGAGACTCTCTTCTGACACCCTCATTCCACAGTGCAAAGGGAAACTTAACACACCTCTTGGTGGGACAAATGGATGGACGATGGATGGATAGATAGGTGAATGCAGGCATGAATACTCCTTTCTACTTTTGGAATCTTATCTTCAACTTTCACATTCTTACCTTCAACTTTGCCTCTCTTTAAAAAATCTTCCCTGGACCTCACCCCCAGCCCCCCAGCCTGTTAGAATTTTATCACAGCTTTTGTGAGCCCAAACATTTCAGCATATATATATATATATATATATATATATATATATATATAATGTTATATATTATTGTGTTATATATTATTATTATATATATTATATATGTAATATATATAATGCTGAAATGTGTGTGTCTTTCTTCCCCCAATAGAGTGGCCAACCAAGGACAGAGACCATGTTTTATATATGGGTTAGCATCCCTAGTGCCTTGCATATGGCCCAAAGATTTAATGACTGAATGAACTGAAAGACTTCTGGAAGAATGGATGGATGCATGGATGGATGAGTGAGTGAACGAAAAAGACATGTGAGATGTCAGTTCACACAGAGTGTTAGGAGAAGATCTGGGGCCAGATCCTTGCATGCCAGCTTCCCGATCTCTGTTCTTTCTAACCTCCCAGTGTAGATAAGAAGCTCAGGATATCACTAGTTGTATGATTTCTTTAAAAATAAGGAATGTGGTCTCACTATGTTGCTCAGGCTGACCTTGAATTCCTGGGCTCAAGCGATGCTCCTGCTTCAGCCTTCTGAGTAGCTGGGGCTACAGATACACACCACTGTGCCCAGCTTAATTTCAGGATTTGATTTTTTCCTACGTCTCTGGGGTGCCACAAAAATTAAGCAAGCAGAATCCGCCCTTAGAGAACCACACCAGAAATGTGTTTGCCCGCAATGCCAGACTCAATCAGGCATTGATGGTTTCTTCTCTGGAGAGTGGCGTCCAGGGCACTGTGAGTTTAACCTTGTACTCTGAACAATTGCTTCACAAAGCAGGTGCTGCCATCCTGGGAGCAGAGCTGTTGACAGGGGGGAAGATAGGGACAGCTTTCCACAGCTGGAAGTGTGCAGAGAGCTGGAAAGAGCCCCATGCAGGAGCCTGGATTCTATTTCCAACCCTGTGGCTGACTTACCGGTCTCTCTGGGTTTGGGTCCATGTTTCTGCAAGATGACAAAGCCAGAATATGTTTTCTCTAAGTCTCTTCACAGTTCTCAAATTCGAGGTGTTTCTCTCTGTGGAGCTCACTTGAAAAGATATGAACAGCTCAGAGGTTCGTGATGAAGACAGAATTTTTTCCGGTCGTGTGATAAGTAGTTGGTTTACTTTCCAAGTGTTCTGGAATCAAAAACAAAAGTAACAAAAATCATAAGAAAGGAAAAAGGTGGAGAATTTCATAGAAATATACTTACTAGATTGGATATGGAGTTAGTTGACTTATAAAGAATATCCTAACCATGATCCACACCGTTGCCAACGGATCCTCTAGGAAGCTTCCTACTACTGCCCCCTGCCCCTTGCCCTGCTGGGAACACCCTTATACTTATTTTTGGTGGTTGTGCATGCGTCTCAGGGTCCACCTACAAACCCAGGCAGCAGAAGATGCATTATAAATATAGATTGAAGAAATAGAAGTGGAGCTCACATTCCTAGCCATCAGTTCCATCTGTGATGAAATTAGATTGTTCTTCCTACTTACCTAGACATAAAAAAAAGATCTTTTTAGTCGCTGTGTGGGTATCCCATGCTTCCATACCTTTGACACAAAAGGATTAACTTGATCATATTCTCTTCTGAGTGTAGGATTTAAATTTTTTTTCTAGTGCTTTCAAATTCATTATAAACAAAGTGATAACTACCATGATTGGCCTTTGGTGCTTTGTGATTTATACAAGATTATCACATCCATAACTTCGAATGCTGTGAAGCAGCTGTCATTATCCTTATCTTGCAGCTGAGGACACTGAGGCTCTGAGAGGGGAAGTGACCTGGTCAAAGTCTCACAGATGGCTGGGGCTGGGCTCGGGCTTGAGTTGGGATGCTGGCCCCTCAGTGCCTGTCTCTGATTCCTCTCCCATCTACTCTATTGCTGCTAGCAAAAATAAACAGGGTAGGAGGTTGAGACGAGAATCATGGGTTCGAGACCAGCCTCAGCAACATAGTTAGACTCTCAGCAACCTGGAGGTGTAGCTTGGAGGTAGAATATCACTGGATCCAATCTCCAGTACCACAAACACACAAACCAAGCCAACAACAACAAAAACAAGACAGGGAAATCTGCAACTTTATGAATCTATTTCACTCCTTTCATTCTTTTCCCTGATTTCAAAGAGGAGACATTTTGCTGAAACATTGAAAATTACTTAAAGTAAGGGAGAAAGGAAAGGAGGGAAGGAAAGAAGGAAGGGAGGAAGGAAGGAAAGAAGAAAGAAAGGGAGGGAAGGAGGAAAAAAGAAAGGAAAGATTACAAAGTACCTTTATATTTAATTTATTAATTTTCATAAGAAGTCTCTGAATCAAGCATACAATCCTCATTTTACAGATGAACTGAGACATAGCTGAATTTCTTGCCCAAGGTCACACAGTTAATAAAAAGCAGAGCAAAAAAACCCAACAACTCATGATCTTCTTTATATTCCACTCTACCGAGCTGACAATAGAATGGGGAATACAAATAACAAAACCCAGTATAAACTACATGTGTATCCCCCTACCCCCAAGAAAAATACAGTGAGGCTGAAGTTGTCATAGGCAACAGCAATACAGGTCAATAATTTCACTTTACTGAATTACAATGAAAAAAGCTAAGAATGCTTCTCTGCTTTTGAAAATGGTAGCTCCATTTAGAAACATTCAAAACAGATTTCTGCACTTAAATTTCAATATTGAAATTTTAATTAAATGCTACATGGCATAATAAAATAAGTATCCCTTTTGCATATGATACTGTGTCATCTTCACAGCTGCCGTTTTAAGGATTTTTCTCTGTGAGTTACACTAATTTCTAATTAGCATCTCTTTTGGAGTTTTACAACCTCTGATATTTCATAGATCATTGAAAGAAAAGAAAAAGAGAAAGCCACAAGATGTAATTTGGTAGAGAATATAAACTCAGCCCATACCTGACACAGAATTGCTCAGTTTGAGTGACCTGACTTAAAAAGGCATTCATTTCAAAGCAAAGAACCTCTGTCAAGAGTCTGGTACTTAGCATAGAGAAGGGGCCAACACAAAGATGAATAGCACAGTGTTTGACTTCACGGGGTTTACCATCTGCTAGGAAAGATGGACCCAACCATTGCTAACTCGAGTGGGAACCCCACAGAGAGTTTATAATAGTCTTTTCCCTGCTTCTTGTACTTAAGTCCATTTTTTTTCTGTCTTTTCGGCTACTGTGTGTGTGTGTGTGTGTGTGTGTGTGTGTGTGTGTGTGCATGTGTGTGTGTGATAGAAAATGTATATATACCCCCGGCATCTCTTAATAACTGGTTCTATAGCGATAATATGGTTATTGTCAACAAGAACAATTAGCCTTTGTATAGCACTTTAATGTTTACAAATCACCATCCCACGCAATGTGCCTGAAAATCGCAGAATCAGAGATGCTTAAAAGGGTACTATTTTTCAGCTGAAAGTATTTATGTTCAATTTTCTTATGACTAGCAAATTTGAGAGATTACCTCTTTCAAATATTGCAAAGAAAACCCCTTGCGGGCCACTTTCAGCTATGCCAAAATGCACGCTGACACCCTTCAAGTATTAAAAAAGAGCAAGCAAAACATTTCAACCATTTTGACGATGTGAACCAAGCCAGTGGGGAATGTTCATGACTCTGCAGAAACAAAGAACATTATTCAGCAAAAAAGACATGCATTCTGCATAAGGCTATAACATAATTTTTTTCCTAGAGCATATTTTTAGATCATTGAACTGCAAGAATGCTGATTTCTTCCTGAAACAAATTGATTATCAAGAATTACTGAGTCCCTGTTAAAAAATAGCAACTAAACTAAATTCTTTGTCTGACAAGCCTTAAGGAAAATTATATCCCTAGCAGCCACAAAAGGGATATTGCTGTAGAGTTCTCATATAGAGAGAGACTGCAAATCATATCAAAGCTAATAATTTCATCCAGCTAAGTTTTTACTTGGTACACCAGATATTTTTATTTCAATCCTTAATTCATGGATGCAGGGAGCCATTGGCCAGCCAAGGCTGAAATCCTGGGCCGCTGTCCATGGTCCTGAACCACCCATCTTCCAACATTGGGTTCTGGTTGTGTCTCTTCATCCTGGGAGGGACAGACTCAGAGTCAGAATTTAGAACCCTCCTTTATCTCTGGAACTATATGACTAATTGTGTGACCAGGGGAAAAAACACTCACTCGTTCTCTGCCATTCTCGATTTCTTAGGAATGTAAAATGAACAAACGGACAAGAGAGCTCCATGCTCTAGCATCTTATGATTTGGTGACTTGAAGTTGACACAGTATTTGAACATGTAGTGGAATTCCCAATTTGACTTCACAAAATGTCATTAAGGGTCATCTTTCATATGCCATGTACTGCGCTAGGTGCTAAAAGCACAACCACAATGGTACCTGTGTGCGAAGCTTTTGAGTAAAAATGAGCACAAAACAACTGACTAGAATGGAAAGAGGTAATCATGATGGGGTGATGTTTGGTTATGTAATCAACTCAGAAGGTCACAGCTGGGACTCAAGTATATCTGGAATGAGAACCTGCAACTCCCCAGGTATTCTTTCCTTATTCTTCCTGCTCTATTCCTTCATTCCACAATGACTTCCTCTAGCCATAAGGTCTGTGGCAGAGTCTTAGATGGTCCCCAATTACCCCAACTGCTAGTGCTCATAACCCTGAATAATCTCCTCTCCATGCATGTGGGCATAGCCCGCGACTTGCTCCTAAGCCACAGGATACGGCAAAGATGAGGGGACATTCCTTCTGTGACTATGTCACATGAGACCATAACCTATCTCTTGCTAACATATTTTTCCTTGCTCACCTGGATGAAGCCAGTGGACATGCTGAAGGTGCCCCCATGGCAAAGCCTCCAGGAAAGCTTCCAGCAACAACCAGATAGAGACCAGTCAGTCTCTTCCAACAGCAGCCAACAACACACCAAAACCCTCAGTTCTGTGGCCACAGGGGCCCGAATCCTACCATGTGAGCTTGGAAGGGGATCCTTGAAATGAGGTGGGGACACCAGCTGACATCTTGATATCAGCTTTCAGACAAGGCCTGGGGGCAGAGGACAGAAAAGCTGCACCCACACTCCTGACCCACAGAAACTGAGCTCACATTTGTTCTACGTCACTACGTTTGTGGCAATTTGTCAGGTAATAAATAAATGACATGAGGGACATGGTGACTAAAATCCCCAGAGCCACATCTCAGGCTTTGGGACCTAATGGAGAGTTCCAGTTGGCCCAGCTTATGTAGGTGCCCACCTGCCAACCACTGAGGCAGGCGAGTGAGAAGAAGCACAAGATAGCAGCCCCATTGCAACTAGTCGAATTAGATAGAATGTTTCCCAGACTAAAAGAAAGTACAACGATGGATAGGCCCAATGGTAGTTGCCCACTGTTGATGGGGAACAATGCAGACATGCTCCTTGCCTAGAGTTCAGATGAGTAAATTGCCTATTAAAATGCAATCTTTTATGCACTGCAGTAAGGAAGTACAGATCCAAAAGAGACCTTTCACAAGACTTGAGAGTCAACACTCAAAAACTGAAGAGGAGTAAACCCAATAAATAAGAGAAAGCTAAGAAAGTCCCAGACACATGATGTGGAAAAGCCCAGGAGCTAAGAAGGAAGGACGTATTTGCTGGTCACTAAGTATGTGTCCTACAGTTAGATCAGCATGGAGTGTGTAGTCAGAGATGGAACATAAAGGGTCTTGTATTCATCAGGATACCTAGTGACAAATCAGACTCTACTCAGCTTGCAGGGTTAAGACACATGCAGTCAGAAGCTAGCTATGCACCCACAACTGATATCCAGCACCCCAGAACACCCTGTTGCCAATGCTCACCACTGGGCACCAACAATGCCAGACCAGATAGCAGAAGCTACCCCTTAGGTGTGAGATCTCTCTGTGTCATGCCTGACAGAGGACCACCTCCTGGACTATGAGGGGGCCTGCACCCTCTCTCACAGGAGAGATCTGATTGGAAGAATCCAGGTCACATGCCCACATCCCAACTGCAGGCCAACCTGGGACATGTAGATGCTGCTTTTCCTTCTACTGCAGGAGTGTGGAGCCATGTATGGAAACTGTACAAGTGGGGAAAGGTTGTTCAAAGATCTCAGACACCCATGAGTGTCTGCTGTCCATGACAGACCTCTTGAGCCAGCCAAAGGTTCCACCTTTGTGTTGGGGGATGCCACTGAAAGGGCTTAGGTAGGGAAGAGTATAGTTGCTTTATAAAAGTAAGTTTAGGAAGTTTGCTTGGCCTCAGGGTAGAGGTTGGACTGGAGGCAGTGAGGCCATATGGGAGCCTGTTGAGGCCTTCAAGTGAGGAGGTCAGAGTGCCTGAAATAAAGTTGGGGCAAAGGGAATGGGAACGGAGACAAGGACATATCTGAATGGATCCTAGAAGACGTATCCTAAGAGATGAAAGTATTCAATGAATTTCCCTGCCCTTCCTGGTTTCATCTTAGCAACTCTTGGGAATCCTTTTCTGTATATAGGATCAAATTTGGACTTTTAAATGTAGTTTCCTAAGAATATTACAGTGGTGGGCTGTATGGGAAACATAACTATCATGAGTAACATTGCTTCTCCAATAAGTGACTTCCAACTGTGTTGAGCATAGGATCTTTATTCAAATAAAATCTAGCATAAGGTTGATGAGGATGGATGTTCCAGAGGATGTGGAGACTTTGGGTTCATAGTTGTGCCCTTTTTCCTCAAAACATGAGCCCCTAGGAAGTTCTAGAAGACCTTGGGGCTGCCCAGTGCATGGTTTGAGATGTGCCTTCAAAGTGTATATCATGAGTCCACCAAAGAGCTTAAACCAAAAGTGGTCAACCATAGAACTATTTCGCAGTTGCTGGGTCTGCTGCTGTACATGCCAGGGGAAGCCACTGGGAAAGATAGAAAAAGGAAAGCTGGAGTTGCCAGAGAAGAGGTCCTGGAGGGAGATGTGGCTGGAGCTGAGCCTCCGAGGATACGTGAGATTGGATGGAGATTGGATGTTGCAGCTAGATGAGTGGGTGAGGTGGGTAGACTCCATGACGTCTCTTGGTATTCACATTTTTGTAAAGCTTCCTTTTCTTGGTTGTGGTCAGGACCTGTAACTTGCTTTTGACCAATAAAATGCAGTAAAGGCAATGGGGTGTCCCTGAGGTGATAAGGTTATGTAAGATTGTGGTCCCATCTTTACAGCAGACTCTTTTTATTGCCTTTTCGACTTGTATACGTTGATGGAGCAAGCTGACGATGAGGCCCACATGGCAAGGAATTCAGGGTGCCCTCTGGCCAAAAGTCAGCTAGGAAGTGAGGCACTAGGTCCAGCATCCCTCAAGAACTAGATTGGGCTAACAATTTCACAAGAAAAAGTCTTGAACCTTCAGGCAGACCCCACCCCTGACTGACATGGATTTCAGCCTTAACAGAAACTCCAAGCACAATGCCCAGCAAAGCTCTGCCCATATTTCTGATCCATGATAACTGTGAGATCACAGGTGTGTGTTGTTCTCAATCACTACATGTTGGAGTCTTTTGTTACCAGCAAAGATAACTAATGCAGTGGGTTTGGGCACGTTGTTAACATTTCTGACCATCAGCTTTCTTCTGTGTAAGTGTAACGGGTGGACCACCTCTCAGGTTTGGTCGAGGGATTAAATAAAACAAGCTGCAGAACACCAGCATTCTGCAAGGCTGATGGAGGTGTTCAATCAATGCTCCCGTTGTCACCACCACTGCCACCAACCCTGCATAAAGGATAAATATCCTGCAGTCAATTTTTACAAGTTGTGCATAGTTTGCCACTTAAAGGAAGAATTAGTATGCTCCCTTGAACCTCTCCCAGAACCTAGCTCCAGAATAAAAACATAAAATGAAACAAAATAAACAAACAAAAATATCTCTAGATGCTTTAATCCCCTCAGTTTTCTCAGACTGCACAAGCTTCCTGATCACATGGCACCAAAGAAATCCTTGGGTCCCATGCTGTGGCTGGATTTGCAATATATATTAATTAGTTTTTCTTATGTCAAGGGAAGAGAAGGGCAACGTTGTGCTAGTTTTTTTAAGGCAGCATTACCAAGTTGAGGTTTTAAAAAAGGTCATCTTTTTCTTCATCACTCTTCCATCACACTTCACTCTCAATGCAGATTACAATCTTTGACTACTAGCCACTCGCCAGTTGTAAGGCTTAAAATGAACAGGGTAAACACATATTCGGCGCTGCTTCGCCAAAAGAGCTCAGCTGATCCAACAGATTTCGAGTCTGTAGGACAGATTTTGCTGTATTTGTGCTTTCCCTTTTTTGTTCTGCCTTCCCCTGAGGAGTTTTAACTCAAAGTCATCGCCAGAGACCTATCGCTGCCTGCTGCTTTCTGAGCTATCACTTGCATCTCTCCTCTTTTATAAACTTCTCTAGCCATTTGATTAAATGCTGTGTGTATGCATACACACACACACACACACACACACACACACACACAAATGGAGGATGCCATCCACTTCTAATATGGCAACGACTGGATTGAAAGGTAGAGAAACATTAAGGCATCTTCATTTCTGGTAATTTCACTTTCATCTACCTTACTCATTCTGCTCAAGCCCATGTAGCAGGACTTTGCTCTTGAAATGTAAATGCTGCTGTGAAATGCAGTTGGAGTGTGATCCTTGGAAGCACCTAAGAAGACGGACTTGGCTGCTTGGCTGTGAGCTCACAGAGAGGTACCCTTTGGACTTGTATTTCCAATGATCTCTGAAAATGTAATGGATCCCAGTGATGTTCTAACAAGGTTGCTGATTATTAAAACTTAATGGTTTAGGGGGGAAAAAACATAGATGGAAGAATGTCCTTTCTTTGTCCAAAAGTAGTTACAGTGACCAAATGTCCTGAGGGAGTGGATAAACTACGAAAATAACAATAGTTTAAATATCAACTATTTTAGAAGGCATGAAGGCAAGTCTTTCAGCTACTGCTTGTTTGTTTCTCTGAAAAGGGAGAAACTATTTCTTGGAAGTTCTGCTTTTATGTTCACTGATGAGACAGAAGTACTGCATCTTATGAGTAACAGCTGATATAAATATATTTGGCTGTTAAATCAATGGCTCCTTACCATTTGCAGTACTCATCCAGGTTTATATTTGTGAAGACTCAAAGTAGCCTTGGGCTTTGTAATCACTGCTTTTTCATCTATGAAACGGGAATAATGATATGTACTTGTAGTGGGCTTGTGAATTTAAGATTAATATATATGAAAGTGGCTGGCACACAGGTTCACTAGATGCTTATGATGATGGTGGTGGTGATGATGAAGAAGAAGAAGAAACCATACCAGAGATATATTTATTCCAAGTATCCCTATTCCAAGCCTTGGCTTTCTTTTCTCAACAAAACATCTTTAGAGATTTTCCTAGATGGGTTATGAATATAGTCATCCCAGCAATTCAGCTACCCTGTGTTTTATGAGCTATCACCTTTTCATCAGCAATCCAAAGCCCGTTCCTCCTTGTTCTCCAGTTAGAGGAAGCTAGCGCAGGGATCTTGAAGCTCTGCTTTATGTAGAGCTTCCAACAGGCCACGCTGGCCTCCAGAAGATTCGTTGGGATAAACAAAAGTCTTAGCAAAGATCCTCATTGGAAAGACAAGGTGGGGAAGCTTTTGTCTCCCTTGTATCCAGGAGTCCCCCTCCTTTAGCGTGCCGAGGCGACAGGAGGAAGTCCTCTTCAATAGCAGCAGGCGGCATGGTTAACCGGGTGTGCGTGGAGAAGGGTGGCGGGTTGGAGGATGGTTTCTGATCATCTATCAGCTGCATGGCAGTTTGTCTCTTCACTACCGTGGCTGCTCATCACTGGAGAGTGTTTATCAGCTCTTGGAGCAATTAACATTATGCAAAGCTGAGCCTGAGAGGGAGAGGGGGGGACTTCGACAACCTTCACATTTTTAGTGATTTTATGGGAACGTCTATTTTATGGGACATCTCTCAAGCAGAGCTGAATTACTACATTAATATTAATCCTCAGAATACAGTACTGTGTGCGTGAGTTCGCGCAGAGCAATTTATTTAACGATGTTTTCCAATTTTACCTCAGGAGCCAGACTCAGTATGCTGACACCGGGTAGTTATAAATAAAATATCTAGGAATCATCTTATTGTAATTAACTGGGGACAAGGCTATGATTACTTTGCCCCTTTCACTGTAAGTTATCATTGAAAAATGCAACAAAACAAAAGAATCAACTCTCATTTGAGATTTCAGCAGTGTCTGAGGTAGGGCTATGAGAGATAAATAAGCCAAGGTTAAGTTTGCATGTCCTGTGCCCCAGGGCGGGAAGCCATGGGGTATTGGAAGCTAGAGACTAGGCCTCAGCTTTGACATTAGACAACTTCTGTTACAGACAAATGGGAAGAGAGGATAAAAGAGTAACTGGCTTAGGGTGTCCCTGTGACAGCAGGGGGCATTTGGAGTATTTTTCATGATACTTATTTTGTGTCCCATTAGGTGGAAGTTCCTGGCATTCTTTGCAGTCTTTTAAAATTCTGAAGAAACACAGAGCAATGCTAAGATTTCTCCTAGCCGGAGAGCAAACATAACTCAGCTCGTGTAGGTTTTGAGCATAATTAAGTGCCAGGGAATGGATGCATGAGGGCCTCAGTGGTATCTGAATGTTTCTCCAGAGAAAAGCTTGTAGGGAGATCTATTTCTCGATCAGGGAATGTGGCCAGAATACCTTGATTTCCCAACTATCACCTGAAAATAAAAGCAACAGTAAAAAAAAAAAAAAAAAAAAGGAAAGGAAAGGAAAATGCAAAAACTAGTTCATTACTGCTTTACTGCTGTTGTTTACTTTGATTTGATGGAGGAAAGGAACAAAATATCAAAGCAATGAGGACTTCAGAATTCATTTTGGCATAGGACAGGACCAGGCCATTTAGGAAAGGGGAAGTGGTCCTTTGTACAAGAGCAGAGGTTAATCAATTTGGCCTTTGCTGACATTATTCCTAAAAGGACATTCTCTGTTTCTGGCTGAGAAACCTTTGCATCCACTCACAGGCTACGAGTTATTGCATGAAAAAATTTTCTTTTGTTTCCATCACACCATGGGATTTGCAAGATAGTCTGTGATGGGAAAGTTGAACCTGCATGTATCTAATCTGGCTGAAAAAAAAAAGAGTGAAATGGCCACAGAGTTTTTTCTTTTTCCTTCAAAGAGACCATTTTTATTTTCTTTGTGATCCCACCTAGTAAGAAAGTGAATTTCTGCTAACGGTGCTGTGAGACATCTCTGCTTTGTGGGTAGATAGATTCGCCTGTCTGGGCCCAGGTGAACAGTGCTTCAAAGGCAGGTGCTCCGTCCAGCTCAGAGTCTGGCAGTGTTGCTGAATGATATCCCTACAGATTCCAAGAGAAGCCCAATGAAACTAATTTCGCTGATACCAAATCTAATCCCTTGCAAACACACAGGAGCATTGTGGGAGCCACCTGGGTACAGCGAGGGCCCAGAAATGATCTGCACAATACGTCAATGAGCTTATGCATGAGTCGTCTTTTCCAGGGGGAGAAGCTTGGGTGGAAAAAGATTTACAGCAGATATTTGCCCTGGAGATCATCTGGATTTGCACATCATCTATCTTGTCCTATGAAACAGGCAGAGAACACCATTGCTCTCTTTGATGGGCACCAGATACCAGTAACAAGAAACTGTAGACCTGAGATCCTAACGAGGCTGCTCTGTGGGTGGATTATTTATCTATAATTGTTTAACTATTGTGACTCAAGGATCAAAGAAATTGGAATAACTGTCATTAACTGCTGGGCTCTCCCCATCCCAAAGGAACCTTATTTGTGTTTGGACCCTTTTCTACATTCTGTTTACGAGGCCTTCAGCTTTGGTTTGGATGCCACAGATGATAGAGAACTCACTACCTACCAAGGTAGTCCATTTGGTATCTGGATCACTCTAAGTCAGGGTGGGCAAATTGTTCTGTCGAGGGCTGAATAGTAAATAATTTAGGGTTAGTGGGCCTTGCAGGCTCTATAGAAACTACACAATATGGCCCTTGTAGCACGCAGGCACCATAGACAATACATAACAGGATGGGCAGTTGTATATCAGTAAAACTTTGTTTACAAAAGTAACCTGTGAGCTGTAGTTTGCACAACCATTGTTCCAAGTGATCTAGTGTTCCTCCTTGTTCTGAAAAAAAGCAACTGTGTCCCTGGTGGTCTAGTTCAACCCTTTGAAGCCACACATAGAAACTAATCAAACTCTCTCCTATAAGAAATCCCTTTAGCTAATTGAAGAGGGTGATACCTCTTCTCCAAGTTATCTTTTTCTTTTCACTAGTTACCTTGGCTGTACCCAGTTTCCCTAATTCCAAGTCTTGCTTCGTCTCCGTAGTGTGTTCTATAGATTTACTGGGATAACCTCTTTTTTAAAAAAAATTTATTTATTTATGTATGTATGTACGTATTTATTTATTTATTGTGGTACTAGGGATTGAACCCAGGAACATTCTGCCTCTGAGCTACACCCCCAGCCCTACTTTATATTTTTATTTTGAACAGGGTCTCACTAAGTTGTGGAGGGCCTCTCTAAGTTGCTGAGGCTGACTGTGAACCTTCGATCCTCCCAACTCAGCCTCCCAAGTACCGAGATTACAGGCATGTGCCACCATGCCTGGCTTGGATAACCTCTTTGATGTGGATGTTGCAAAGGAAGGTCTCAGACCCTATTGCCTCCTTTCCTACACAAATGTTTGAGTTCTCTGCTTCATTTTTACCTGTTCTTTAGGTCACCCACACACAAGCCCTGTTCCCCAGACTGTCCTATTAGCATGAAAGCAAATGGGTCAAACTGCTATTCTTCCAGTGATCTTCAATATTGACAACTGCAGCCACTCTACCACATGGCAGAACACCAGAACTTACACCTCCTATCTCACCTGAGAGGCTGGACTCAGCAGATGGCCTCGCTTGCTTGCTCCTTCGGGGAGGGAACCAGCAGTAATGGGGGCATGGGCTCCAACAGAATCTTCCCCCTGTCTCCCTCAAGATCTCAGGTCCCCCCGAGCTTCAGGACATTTCCTCCGCCTGTGTCTTTCAACATCCCCAGGATTTGCAGCATCTGTCCAACCTCTTGCTTTCCTACTGCGGGTCTTTCCAGCTGCTTGTTCACAGCTCCGTACAATTCCCCTGTGTATTCCTTCTGATCCGCTAGTTCTTCCTCCTGCCTTCCCTGCCTACCAATACCTACTCGCCCTGGGAACCCCAATTCCGATGCCACCTCCCTTGTATCCCCAGCTGGAGTCCCTGCGGACAGGGACTCACTTTCCTCTATGCCTCCAAGAATAGTACTTGACAACTTCTACGAGACAGAACATATTAATTCAAAACAACATCAAGAATCCAATGACAATAATTACAGCTCTATTGAGAGCTCACTCTATTCCAGGAGCTATGGTGGAGATTTCACACGTACATCTCCTTGCTAATTCTTAACATCAAGTAGGTATTATTTATATTATCATTGTTTCCCGTTTTTCTTTAGCCTGGCAGAAAGTATAGGATAGTTGTTAGCAGCTTGGACTTACAGGAAGCCAAGAATTAGGAAGACTGGGTTACAACTACCCAAGTCCATCATTTGCCAACGGGGTGACTTTTGGAAACTTAACCTTTTTGAGCTTCTCCTCTTAGTGGACAATGGATCTGCATCATAGAATTGGTGAGGTTAAAACCAGCTCTCACAGATAGAGTTCTTGCTATCTGGAGTACCCAGGATGTGTTCAACCCTCTATAAATGTCTCTATCAAGACTCAGAGGAGAGAGGACTTATCCAAGCCACGTCTGCATGCCTAGAGTCCCACACCGTGCCTAACTTCAGCGAACAAATCTGAGGAGATGTTCCTCCACTACACTGCAGATGGACAAGCCCCATGTGGCCACAGGACTTGTGGGCTTCTTAACCCTGGCTCACTTGTGTGCTACCCACTTCTGTTATTTGAGAAAAACATGAAGGATGGCAAGGCAGTACAGGGGGAAGCCCTCCTTGCTGCCCTCTGCTGTACCTCCAAAATATCCTGGATGAACACCCTAGCTATTGTTCTGGCCAAATCTCTGGAAATTGTGACCGATGAGCTCCTGCCTTCAAATCCCTTCCCAGTGGGCTTCTGTCTCTTGGAATGGCAGGGCCCACATAAGGCTATGCATGGAATACCAGCTCTGAGCTTTCATTTGCTGTAAGCACTGGACTCCTTGGCCAAATGAGATGTCGAATTGTACTCGCATATGGGAAGTCAGGGCCGAAGACAGAGATGGCTGCCAAATTGGCACCAGCAAGTCATCCTGGAGCTTCCGTGGACCAGCTGCCGGCCACCACCATAAAAACTGAGTGGGAAACAGAAGAGTTGCACTCAGTTTTACGGGAAAATGTTGGAATTATTTCCCATGGGTTAGATGCAAAGTACTTTTTTTTTTTCCCCCCAGAAAATTGCTCCTTTTGACCTTGGTTTCTTAGGACAAGGGCTTCTGCTGTTTGAATGTGTTTGTAAGGGTTTTCAACAGGAGTTATTGACATTGCAAAAATCAATCAATAAATAAGTGGAGGAAAAGCCTATCTCTGGGCCAGTGAAAACTACTCAGTCTCTGCCATTCCCCAAATCCTTTAGGGAGGGGCCTCTGCCCTGTTGAGCTGCAGGGCTAGGATATGGGCATCCTTGGGCAGATGTGATTTCCATTCTCTTCCAGATCCATCTTCTGCCCCTGTCTCTCCACATCCATAGGAGAGAGGAAAAAAACAGCAGGTTGGGGAAGGGTGTGGCACAGGCTGGTCCTGTGGGAGAGACAGCAGGCGGCTCCTACTCTGTAGCAGGGATGGGAGAGAGGCAGCATTTCAGGAGGAGGTGGATCTTCGGAGAAATGGAGAAGGAAGAGTCCTTGCACCCAGCCATTAAAGAGGTACAGAGGCAGGCCCTGGTACCGGGAGTTCTAGGTTCTGCACCCAGCTCTGCTTCTGAGGTCTCCAGGGGACCTAGGCAAAGCACTTCCCCTGTGGTCAGAAACAGTGACCCCTCACATTCTGATGAAGTCCCAAGGAAGCCTCTGGCCTCTCTTTCCTGGACATTGAGATGTATTTTGGAGTGGCCAGGAGACAGGCTTGCTGCATGCCTTACGGAAAACATATGTTGCCATCCATAGAGTGTCTTAGGCAGCAGTACTTAGCTCTAAGCTTTGGGGACAAGGTCTCCATCTTATCGAAGATATTAAATAAGGAAAAACGCATCCTGGAAACTGCAAACAACCAGAGGGGCCTGGATTTGAACCCCAATCAGTCTGAGAGGCCTCAAATCCCAAAAGAGGAAGGCACCCCAAGCAGGTTATAGGGCCCCGCAAGGAGCGCACCTGAACACTGGGGTGGGTTGGGGAGGTGCCACCAGACCCAGGGAGGGGGGCAGCGGTGATCACACAGCTGCTGTTTCCAACCGCCTGGCACCCTCCTCCTGTTCTCCGGGGAGGTAGGAGGAGCTCGAGCTCAGCGACCTGCGCTTGCATGGTGAAGAGTCAGTCAGTCAGCAGCAAGACGTCCAGGAGGGAGGGAAGGAGAGCAGAGGAAAGAGGAGGCGCCTCTTCCACCCCGGTCCCCAGGTCCCCATGTATGCCACGTGGGTGGGAGTGTGACACACACACACACACACACACACACACACACACACACACACACACACACAGCCACCTTCGCGAGCTCCCGCAGGCTCCGGGCGGGCTCATCTTCTCTGCCCACCTATGGTCGCCCTCGCCTCCACGGCCACGTCGCCGCCACCTGCTGCTTAGCCCCAGTACTGGGGGTGGGGGGGCAGAGCATCACCGGGTCTCCCTCCATCCGCTCCCGGCCCAGCGCGAGTCTCTCATCCTCCAGGTCCAGGATGAGGCCGCGTCTTCCCGTGGCCCCCTCCCCAGCGCGGAAAGGAGGAAGAGGGAGGAGCTCCGGCCGCAGCCGCCAGCCTTCCCTCCCCGGGCGCACCGGAGCTCCCCCTCCCCGCCCCTCCCCTCCATCCCCGCCCCTCCCCTCGGCTGCCGCAGCCCAGCTCGTTGCGCGCGTCAGCGTGGGCTCCCCGGAGCGAGTCGCTAGGTAACCGGCTGGCTCCGCAGACCCGGGGCTGGGGAAGCCCGCGCGCGTCGTCAGCAGCCGCTCGCCGGGAGGGGGACGCACGGACCCTCCCCCATCTGGGCCTGCAGACACCCGGCTCGTACGCGGCCCCCTCCCAGGATGCCTTAACGGCGCGGATCGCCGCCGCCGAGGTGTCCCTCCCCCTGCAGGGACCCCGACGCCACCAGCCCTTTCCTCCTTTCCAGCTGGTGCGCACCGCTCTGCGCGCCGCCAGGTGAGCGACCCGCCACTGCGGTCGCCGACACCTCCGGTAAGCTGCGCTCTGTGGCCCGGGCTGGGGCGCGGAGAGGGTGGGGGGCGCGCGACGTGCAGGGCGGCTCCGGCCACCGCGGCCGCGGGACCGGCCATGTGCTAAAGTTTCTGGGGCTCGGCGCCCCACCGGGCGCACAGCGCGGGGCGCAGAGGCGCGGTGGGTGGGGCGGCGCGGTCCTGCTGGCGCCTCCCGCCCCCGGCCCCCGCGGGCGCAGCTCTGCGGGCTCTCACGCTCTCTTTTTCTCCTTCTTTCCCTCCGCGCTGCTCCCCCGAGGTCCTCCGGCCGAGCCCCGGCGCGGGGCATGAGGAGCCCCTGGGTGTCGCCGCCTGGAGACGACCCGGCTGCGTGCACACCTCGCCAGCGGCGGACGGGGACATGAGCAGCGCGTTTGGGGTCTGGCGCCTGGCGGCGAGCCCCAGCCAGCGGCGGCCAGCGGGTCAGCGCTGCTTGGGAGAATGAGGCAGGAGCCGGCGGTAGCCTCCTCTTCCTGCTCCTCCTCGCCTTCCTCTGGCTCCGGTGCCCCGGGCCCCGGCCGGGCTGTCGCTCTGCTGCGTGCCCCGCGCGCCCCCCGCCCGCCTCCGGATGCTCTTCTCGGTAAGCCAGGCCCTTCACCTCGGGAACAAAGCCCCTTCGCAGGGCTTGGAGGCCGCCTCCGAACCCCCTCCCGGCCCCCACCCAGAGCCCTCGGGGCTTCCCATTAAATTTGTCAATTCCATCACCCCCCCTCCCCATTCCATCCCGCCTGGAGGCTCAGCTGCCCGAGGCGCCTCCAAGACCTGGGGAGACAGCTGCCGGCTTGACACGCAGGCAGGAGACCTGTTTGGTCTAGATAACAGTATATATGTATGCAACTTAGGTTCTCACTTATGGTTTGAGGGACAGCTGATATTTATGGGTGTCCAGGCTGTGCTGGGCAGTGTGCCTCCAAGCCACTCCAGGAAGCAAAGACTCCCTTTCTCCTTGGTTCAGATGAGGAAACTGAGGCTCAGAGAGAGTGAATGACTTAATGAAGGTCACAAGGCTAGGGAGTGGGAGACCAGGATTAGGACTCAAGCTACTCTTTCTGCTTCTCCATAAAGCTGATCCCTTTGTGACAAACACACTTGGCCCATTTCTTCTTCTAGCTGTTTCATCTCAGGAGTGTGTGTGTGTGTGTGTGTGTGTGTGTGTAAAAATACTTGTTCCAGAAACTGTTCAGATGACATAAATTGCTGGTAGCATGTATTTTTCGCCCATCCTTTCGTCCATCCATTGCTGCCTAACCTCCAAGGTATACTGTGAGTGGGAATGTACTCTCTTCTGGTTGAAGGACGGTGTGTTTTCCTGGTGCTTTCTTTCCTGGGATTGTTCCCCAGGCCTCTTGAGAATGGAAAGGGCAGTGCTGGTTAATTCCCATGTCCCTCTGTGCTTTCCCTTACAGTTGCACCTAAAACCTTCCCCCAGGATGAATGCTGATTAAGACTACCCACCTTGGTTGTGTAAGTGGTAGAGTTACTTAACAGTACTGGGGCTGGTCCTGGATGGCCACCAAGCAGGGGCCGCTCAGATCTTGGCTTAGGTTGGCCGTCCCTCTGTGTCAGCACAACTCACACTGCCCAGCTCTCCCCCAAAATAGGGGAGGGGGCTTCAGTGCAGACATGAGGCCTTCTGCTTGCTTCCGCCTCCCTGGTTTGTAGCTTTGACCTGTTCACTGAAGGGCTGTGTATGTGGGTCCTCCAGGGTGAAGCCACATGGAAGCATGTGGTCCTGGTCTGAGCGGCTCTTTTAAATGGTTGAGGCCCAGAGTCTTGGGTTCATGTGTCCACAGCACATGGATGATGATGGTGTGGGTGCCGGGAAGCACCCTTTGCAACAAGGGGGCCTCCGTTTTCCTGTTGGTAAAAGGAGTGGGGTCGGGCTAGATGACTTTTCCGATCCTGTGAAGTACAGGGCCCGGCTGGGATGTGTGAGCGGATCAGACAGAGTGTGGGCTGAACGCTCTACCCTGAATAGGTTGTGGGTTTTTAAGAATGGGACTTGGTGCTGAAGGGGCTGCCAGATTCAGGTTCAGCCCAAAGAAGGTGAAGCCTGTGTCGTGCTTTAGTGGATTATTTATTGGGCTAAACGTATGGTAGCTATAAAATGTCCCAAGGTAGCACATTGGGGTTCTGGGATAGGTTAGGCATTTCCACTGGGGAGATGACTTTCGCCCTAAGAACTGATGAAATGTATCAGTTAGTTGCCCAGCAGGCTAGAAGAAAGCAGTAAACCAATGAGCCTTGCCTCTCTGAAAGAACCAACCATTTGTATTTGCATAGGTGAAACCTTCTCAGCCTGAACAATTAGTGCAGGCAAACAGAGTGGTGGCTTAGTCTCCCAATTCTGTTATCTGCAAATGATAATAGTGGTAGGTGGAGCCTGCCCAAGCATGACAGCACAGAGGGATTGTGACAAAGGAGGTAGGTGACAGCAACGTTCAGACCCTGACTTCATTTTTGGCTGTTGATTATAGCTAAATGCACCATTTGACCTATGGGCTGTTAATGGGCTTGTCATCATTCTTTTTAAGAAGTGGATTAATGAACCTTTTAAAGTATTAGGGAAACCCAGATGAAATGGGCATATGTCACCTTTTTCCCAGAAACTAAGCTCCCAGTGGGTTTGGTGACTGTTTGAGATTCACAAAACCAGACCGAAGCTTCCGTTTCTGACAAGCTCCTCGGGTCTCTGAAGGGAAAGCGATGCGTCTGGTGTGGGGATGTCGTTAATCTCCCGGCCTCGTGCGTTTTCACTTCTGGTGATTAAAAGCCTTTGAATAAAAATGAATTCAAGGAAACAATCTTCATTAAGTCACTTTTGAAAAACGATAACGTAATTAGGAAATAACGATTTTCAGATCGTATATCATACTACTAGTATACAAACTCAGAATACACAATAAACCATTACGCCCATTCCTAATATTTGGTGTTTAAGTCATCAGTTTTCTCACTTACTTATTTGTTTGTTTGTTTATTTACTTATTTATTTTATGGCTCTTCTTTTTCCCCCAGCATGAAAATGTACAGACAAGAATAAAATCTTCCTTTTCTGTTTTCTTCCTCTTTTCTGGAAGGTCTCTCACGCTGGGCTCTTCCATGCCATACCCGTAGTGACTGCGTGCTAAAATACATTTAGAGTGCCTGGATTTCTTTGGGGAGAGCAAGAAGGTGTGTGTCCTCGATAGAGAAACACAATGCGACATTTCCTTTGATTTCTGACCACTTCTAATGCAGGGGCTTGGACCATGCACTCTTTTGCCTGTGGCCTGCATGGCCAGCTCTGTGAGGTCTCAGTCTACAGTGTGTACCTCTTTGAGGGTACCTGCTTGGGCATTATTCGGAGGTGCAGAGGAGAGAAACAGGCTCCAGAGGCCAGGAAACCTGGGACTGGTTCCTGACTTCTTGCTCAGCTTTGTGGCCTTGGACGCATCTGGGTCTGGGTTCACACATATGCAATGGTGTGTATGCTTGCGTCTGTGTGTTTATATTGGTACCCGATGATCCTTCCAACTCTGAGCTCGAAGAATCCTCTGAATTTTGTTGCAGCTGGTTATTAATAGCTCTAGCATGCTCCGTACTTTTAAGGTTATGTAACGTCTTCAATTAGACATTCATATAAATAATAAAGAACTGGTCGTTATCAGAGATGCATTTTCTTACCCTAAGTGGAGGCCCTCCACCTTCAATGTGTGAGGATGGAACTTTCACTTAAAGGCAATTGATCATGCCAGCTTCCCTGCCAGGGTTTCCTTGCACGGTGAAGTCTGAGACATCTGGGAGCCCCAGAATGAGCCGTGACCCTCTCTGGGATCCAGTGGCAGGAGATGCCGGAGCCATTATGTAATTTGGGTCAATAGGGTAGGAAGACTACGACATCCTAGCTGTATAGCTTCGCAGTCCAAGGGACTTGGAGATTTCACCCCAGTCTCAGTCTATTCCTGGAAGGTAAGAAGGGGAAGTATGTAATTACTGTTTGCGTTTGTTTTGAAAATGGAAAGTACTTTAATTAGAGCTTTGAACTCAGCTGAAGCTGAAAAAATGGTGAGAAGCTTGTGGATTCTGTCGCAGTATCCTTGCCAGCTTCTGTGTGTACACTTCTTTGTAGCACCTGCATAGTACATTGCCCAGGGGTCAGGCTTCCCAGGGATGTCATTTTCAGATAGAGAGGGCGAGAGAGAGACAGACAGACAGACAGACAGAGAGAAACCACAAGCCCTTATACATTTGTCCCTACAACTCTGCCAAGAAGACCTTGTTAAGCTCGTGTGCTAGATGAGGAAGCTGGACTCCTCAGAGCACGGAGCTGCCCCACTCAGACCCATGCAGTCTTCAAATGGCAGAGCCCAGCAAGCTTTTGAATGCACGCTGCCACGGATTAAATCGCCCTGTGCTGTACCTCATTTCCCCTCCTGCTGCAAGGTGTCTGGTCACCAAATTGCGTTGTTCCTCCTGAATTTCCAAATAATGCTGTGGCACTAAAAAAAGCATGCAGAAGATTTGACGTAAGGAACATATATATGGGGGTGATTCGGCTATTGACAGACTTCTAAAATCAGTGGGATGATTTTTAGGCCATCAGATTTCTTTTAACGATGTGATGTCAAATATATTTGTTCCCAGAGATGCAGAAATAAGCCAGGTGTAACCTTAAAAGGGTTTGCGTTGGTAGTTCTTTGGGGGAAAGCTAAAATAGCTCCTGTGGGTTCCACATGATCCTGGAGTTCTGTGGGAAGGGATCTCAGAATGACACCTAGGACATCTTGGAAGGCACTGGTAGCCCGCACCTCCTGAGAAAGAGCACAGAGTAAGTTATATAACAGGAGCCTTCAAAGGACCGTTTCTCCTCCTCCAGGAAGCCAGCGAGTGAATCCTCCCAAACAACACACCAGAGAAGGAGCCAGGCGGGGCAGGATGTATGTAAGGTGTTAGACATGCACCCAAAGCTCTTAGAAATTTCCCAGGACTTAGAGGGAAATGTGTATTTTGAAGGACTTTGCAAGCTCCCAAAGAGAGCTGCCGTCATACCAGATACGGAGGGTAGCTTTGGGAAGTTCTTTCTGATGGGCCTGCAGAGCTGCCTGATTTCCAGCCATACCCAAGGACCAGAGACTCCCAGGTCCCACCTGCAACACACAATTTCTAGAGAGCAGAGAGAGGTCACTGAAATACGTGTTAGCCCCGTCACTCAGCTTTACGTTCTAGTAATGACACTCAGCCTGGTTATTTTCGCCAGCAGTTGAAAATATTTGGCTGGCCTTAGCTGTGCCATGGTAGCAATGTCTTAACAGAGCCGTTCCTCCACCTCCCTCCCGTTACTCATATGCCACGAACCTCACGTTTCATGATAGGTGATTCATGAGCAAAAGCAGAGAGAATGAGTTAGGAAACCCGATCGTGATTCCATCTGTGATCTGTGAAATACCAGCAGCATCCTAGGAGTCCACGCAGCTTTTTGATATGGGAAATGAGGAATAACACTGCACGTCCCCAATGAGATGGAGAAAATCTGCTTCTTTTGCCCCCAGACTTGGAGAGAACAGGTGCCAGATAGCTTCTGCTTTGGGCCTGGCTTCTAATACGTGTGGTTATTACAAAATAAAACATACAAAAGGAGCTATGCAGAGACATCGAAGCTGCTGAGATCAGAAGGCAGCCAAGTCCATGGCCTCTAATTTGTGATTACTGGGAACAGCTGTTTGGGACACACTCAGTAGAAATGGCTTAACATCCATTTCTAGCACCGAGAATCCCAGAATCCATTCAGCTGGGCCATTTGAGATGTTATCGTGGCATCTTCCTTAAGTGTAGCCGATGCTCTCCATGGTTAAGAACCTGCGCCTTGGCAAGCCCTGCTGGTGTCTTAGGAGATGTGTCCTAATATTTGCTGGGTCAAATGCCTGGGTGGACGAGCATTGCGGGAACCTGGATGGCAAGGGTGAGCGGTGGGATTTGTGAGGGTTGATGTGTGCCCAGTGGATGCAGTGTCTTAATAATCTGTGATGAGCTGCTCTGTGTGCCTCATTTAGCATCACGAAGCTAAAGAGCAAATAGGGAATGCCCAAGGCGTTTTTCCATCATCCCAGGTTTCTCCGCCTGTATCTGCTAATATAATCTGGGGATCTGACCAACACAGCCGCTTCATCCTGCCACAGAAAAACCGCTCAAGTGCAGATTGGCCTTGGCATGCTCCCACCGCCCAAACCCCCACGCTGCCTGCGATTCTTGACTCCCTTTTAAATCAGAAAATGGATGATAATGACAATCATCTTCTTTTAATGACTGATATTGACACGCCTGAGATTTTTTTTTTTTAAAGTGAATGTGCCCGGAGAGCATTGTGTGCAAGCTGAAAATGATTTATGAATGTGTACAGTTCTCTTTAACTTGCTGAGAGGGTTTTATTGAATACTTCTAAAAAAGTAAGCCCAGCTTTTCAGTGTTAAAACCTAAAGGTAGAAATAAAAGCCGGCATCCTGCGTTCTCCATCTGAAAAAACAGGAGTGGAAAAATCCACCTGGTTCCTAAATGGAGCAATGGGAGCCGTTCCTCCATCACTTTTACCGACAAGATCAACACTGCCTCCATCTCAAAATCCCCTGTGGATGCGGCTTCTACACCGGGGCTGGTTGTCCTCCGGCCTGCCCCAGGACATCCCTGTGGCGCATCCCTGAGCTGCTCTGTCCATCTGTGCGGGCCTGGCCCCATCTCCTCCATGCAGGCTGTGCCTCCTTCTCGGCCCGTCTGACTCCAGGGACTACCCCGCCATTCTTCCATTAGACAGATGGCAGCTATCAGCAGTTTAGCAGAAAACTTCCTGAGCTCTGGCTCTGGTCTGCAAGGCACTGAGGCTAGGGTGGTGGACATATACAGCTACACTGTGCTGTGTGTCACGACTGTCCCTGTAGGCCTGAGACATCACCCCTGTCCGTTTTAAGGGGTCCATTCAAGATCTGGAGGACTTGGCCATTGTAGTGGGACCGGGAGGCCAGTTGGCAGTCAGGTGGCCTGCTTGTTAACAGCTCTGCTTTCGCTTTTGGGGCACCTGGATGCCCCAGTCATCCACTGCTTTCCAGGGCTGTCAGGCAGGGGGGTGAGCTCAGCGCAGGGTTGTTTTCCAAGTGTGATCCAGGGGCCCTCTCTGCAAAAGCTCCCAGCGAGCTTATTAAAATGCAGATGCCTGGTCATCGTGGCCAACCTGTTGCAGTAGGCCCTCTGAGGGCGGGGCCTAGAATCTGCATCTTTCACACACTCCCAGGCCATTCTCATCTCAGGCACAATGAATTTCGAGGGCCTGCCCCTAGTTGGTCTCAAATGCCCATTCCTGCTCTAAAGTGCGCGTGGCGGGGGAGCCCCCTTCCCCCACACCATGTGGCCCAAGCCCTCAGCACCCTCGTAGCCACCCCTCCTGCCCCACTGCCCTCTACAGTTTGCTTTCCATCAGGCACCCAGAGTGAGTGAGCCTTTCAAAGGATCCTGTCTCTCCTTGGCTCGGAGATGTCAGAGCTCCCTGTGTTCCTGGAGAGCAGTAGCCAGGGACCTTAAGAGGACTTGGAGAGGGCAGCGTAATGTGCCCGCGGTCTCATCTTCTCCCCTGCCCTTTTCCCCTGTCCCCTCTGCTGCTCCCGTCACTGGCCTTCTTATGGGTTCTCAGTCTCACCTCGCTGCCAGACGTTCACTCTGAGAGCCATAGTGCCTGACCCGAGACTACAGGGTGCTGAGAGGGTGGGGATCACCCCTGGGAGCTGCCATTTTCTGCCCTCCCTCCTGCTTTGCACCCCAAGAGAGCCTCTTCAGCTCCAGGGCCCACCCGCCATCACAGGGGAAGTTGACCCCACCAGAGCTCTTTGTTTACGGCTCGATGTTAGAGTGACTCATCATTGGACAGGATTGTCAACTTGGCTCTGGAAATCTTTCAGAGGGAGTTTCTAGAAATAGATTGAACCCCTCTTGAGCTTTCTTCAGCTGCCTGTGACCCAGGTGGCCCTGTCATCCCTTCTGTTGCTTCCACACTCACAGGTCATCTGTGACAACCAGGCACCTTTGCGGGCTCCTCAGTACCAGCGTGCGAGGTTCTAAATCCGATTCTTACTCTTGCTTTTACACACACGGAATGGCGAGTTCTGCAAAGTGTCTCTCTGGCATTTTTCTTTGTTTGTTTCAGTTCTGGGGCTTGAACCCAAGAGCATTCTACCTCTGAGCTTCACCTCCAGCCTTATTTTTTAAATTTTTATTTTGAAACAGGGTCTCACTAAGTCGCCGATAGCCTCGCTAATTTGCTGAGGGTGGCCTCAAACCTGTACATCTTCCTGTCTCAGCCTCTCAAAGTACTGGTATTGTGGGTGTACACCACCACTCCCGGCTGGCTCTTTCTTTTACCAAGGAAGAGGTGTTCTGGCCTGCGTAATCATGACTGCCTTCCTGGGGCTTTGGTTAGGCAAACAGAAATGTCGACTGCTCGTTGACCATCTCAAAGTTTACCTGCAGGAGAGCTGAGCTCATAACTGGGAGGACATGAGTAGGGGGTCTTTGAGCTGGTGGGCACCTGGAGAGTATTGGGCTCCTGGGAAACCAGCCTTACCCAGCAGTACAGCAGGCAGGAAGACGCCAGGACACCTTGTGTCCGTCTTGGCCCTGCCCTTGGCAGATACTTTCCTTGACTTCTCTGGAGGGAAGCATTTCCCTCTGAGCGTCCATCTTCTTTGAGATACCTGTGGTGGCCGCATCGAGCACACATGTACCAAGAGGCCGTAGGCAGGACCCCAAGGGGCCTGAAGGTAAAAGAGGCGGTCCCTGTCATCTGTGGACTCAGACAATCTGGGAGAACCTGTTATGTAACTACCTGGAGCTTGGTAGAGTGATTGGCATGCCCTGGGAGGGCAGAGGTGGGGGTGATGGTGTGGATGGGGGAGGGCAGAGGCATCTAACCCAAGCCTGGCGAGACCACTTGAAGTTTGTCAAGCAGAGGCGGAGGGGACAGACATCCCCAGCTGCAGGGAAAGTGGGAGCAGAAGGGCAGAGGCGTGACTCTTGGGGACAGGTAACAAGCGGCGCTGTAGGGCTGTAGCATCAGACCGAGGCTGCACAGGCTGAGATGAGGCTGCCTAGTTCTGCTCAGGTGGCAGCGGGCCTTGAATACCAGGTTGGGGAGTGGTCCCTGTCTTCCAAGCCCCTGAGAGCTATAGGAGGTAGTTGAACAAGGGCGTGGGGTTCAAGACAGTTGCTGGCGGAGCTGTTTCTTGATCCCCCGTAATATCTGTATTACAGAATAGTGAAATTGGGTAAGGTATTCAAGGAGAACTGCGCGCAGTGATGAACATGATTGTCTAGGTGTAACTTCCAAGCGCCGTTTCTCCAGTTGCGCTGTCTCGGCTCCTCTGTATCTCCTGAGTGATTCTCCAGGCCCTGCTACCCAGACCCCCGCTCCACTGACCTTGCTGGGGCTGGAAGGGAAAGCGAGGTGGCTGCTGGCTCTGGCACTGGCTGCCCAGCTATTGTGGACTCCGGCCAACAGGAAATGGAGCGGGCAGTGTCCCAGCCCGATTCACCGAGCCGTGGGTCTCCCTGCGCCTCTGCAAATGCGTTCAGGCTGCTCCTGGCCTAAAAACAATGCTCCCAGACCTACATCCTCAGCTGAGAGAATCCAGGGCATGCTTTCGCTGGCCAGTCTCCCCCAGCAGCGACCCTTAATGGGCGAGAAAGAAGGTCACTGTCCGGAGCCGAAGCCTGTGCTGCTTTGTGACTATTTGCTTTGAAATCAACATGCTTGGCAAGACAGGTGACTTCTGCAGAGCTGGCCAGACAGGAGGGACAGAAGCCTGTCCCAGGGCTCATGGGTGGTTATCTTGTTTCTGTCTCCACCTCCACCCTCTCATTGCTAAGGAGAGGGCAGCCAGTGGACAAACTCTTAGCTGTTTTCTGGGAACTGTGGCCCAGCAAAGAGTCTTCTTCAAGACAAGCTAGCAGGCACGCCATGCCCAGGGTGAAGTACCCCAGGCAATTTGCCCCTTTCTGCCTCTGGAGGGTTCCCCTCCCCAACTGTAGGGCCAGGGAGGAGTGCAGCTACAGCGACCCATCCACCCCATTTATATAGGTCCACAAACCAAGGACAGTATTGCACAGGGGACTGTGGCTGATGGGCATCTGATCATTCTGGAGCCGGTCATGATCTCTGAGGCTGGCCAGGGCCCAGTGCTGGCCCAAGTCCACCTGGAAATGGACAGTTCGTGCTCACGCTGCCCACCGCCAGCAGGCACGGAGGACAGGGCTTTCTCCTTGCTCCTGGCCTTTCCTGGCGGAAGGCAGGCCCAGCGCCAGGGGCTGGGCGTGACCTCCAGCTCTCTGGCCCTCTGTTTGCTCCTTGGTTTCTGCAGCTTGTGTGGATGTTTGATGCAGGCAGGGAAATAAGTTAAGTAGCAGGTTAGCAGAGCAGAGATGCATGGTGGCCGGGATCTGGGCGTGCCTGGGAGGAGATGAGTTTGTGTCGTCTGGGGCTCTGAACTGCACCATTGGGTCCTTTCAGAGCCCCTGGTGTCTACCCCGAGGTTAGCCCAGATCACCCCTTGGCATCCCAGAGCTGGCTGACTTCCTCCCAATGGTGTGTCCTCTGGATCCCCAGACCTGGGACAATGCTTGGCACCTAGTCTGTGCTCCTGCCCCTCCGGCTGAATGAGGGGTGCTCTGTGAACAGGGATGTGCTCCCAATCAGCCCAGCAGGTGAGCTTTCACAGCGACCTGGCCCTTCTCCATCAGACTCTCCGACTGTGGGAGCAGCCGACACCAGGGCTGCTGGCTGCCTTCAAAACGGTAAAACCTTCAGGGCTTTTATCTGGCATATCTGTAAGAACAGTTCCCGCTCGTAAAATACGTTCATCACAGCCTGGTGGGACACCAAGGAATTGTTTGCACACTCTCCCAGGTTATTACCTGCAAACTTGGTAAATCTACTTATAAGGTAAATAATCTTGGAAGGCCCATTACTTATTGCCATTCGGGGTAGACGTTGCTGACAAATCTCGTAGGTTTCACCATCTTATTGGTTCTTAAAAGACAGGAACAAAGCTATAAAAAAACTATCCTAGCCGGGCGTGGTGGCGCACGCTTGTAATCCCAGCATTCGGGAGGCTGAGACCAGAGGATCCGGGTTCACGGCCAGCCTCAGCTACCTAGTGAGGCACTCCGCAACTTAGTGAGACTCGGTTTCAAAATAAAGAATAAAAAATAGGGCTGGGGGTATAGCTCGGAGGTAGAATGCCCTTGAGTTCAATCCCCAGTACCGCAAAAAAAAAAAAAAAAAAAAAAAAACTATCCTCATAGGATGGAGACCCAACAGGACAGTGGTGGGGAGGGTAAAACAGCTTTGGAAAATTATGAGTGCCATCCAGGTATTCGAGGGTGATTATTGGTAAGACATTTTGAGCATCTGACCTTGGTTCCTTTTGTGTTTGGGGGCAAGAACCTAGTACCTCCTAGATCTTCCTGCATGTGGTCGACTGATCCACCGTGCCTGCAGTCCCACTTCAGGAATGGCAGCTTGTCAACGAGGTTCTGATTGCTGTCAAGCTGTATCCAGGGGCGTGCACCTGCTATTTGAAACAGTTCTCAGAGTCATGCCGTGGAGCCTTGGACACATCTGGATTCAAGTCCAAGCTCATCTTCTCATTTACGATTTGGTTCTTGCACAATTTGCCTTGGCCTTTCTGAGCCCTGTTCTCTTTTCTGGAAGATGGGCACCATCACAGCAACCAATAATATAATCATAGCTTCTACACCTTGGATGCTTACTGTGGATGGAACCCTGGCTCAGAAAGTACTTTCCATGGACTATTTCATGTAATCTATAAAACAGCTCCATAAAATAACTACTTTTGTCATTATACCTCCTTTACAGATGAAGAAACTAAGGCTTAGAGTGTATTTATTGCTGCATGCAAAAAGACCTACAAACACTGCAAACACGAGAAATAGTTCGTTTTGCTCAGGTAGGTGGTTCTTGCTTGGGGCCTCCTGTGAGGTCAGAGTGAGCTTGTAAGTCAGACTGCAGCTGGGGATGGAATGATCTGAAAGACTCCTTACTCACAGGTCTGGCACCTGGGCTGGGAGGAGGAGGCACACAGCCTTTGGGGGAGGGGGTCAGTCCCTGTGGTCCCCCCAGCCTGGAGGCAGGCAGGACAGCTGCACCTCATGACTTAGAACTCCATGGCTCATGGCTTAGAGAGAGCAGGCCCTGGCAGCTGTCTCTACCATCTTTTCTGACTGAACCTAGGAAGTCTTGCAGCACCACCTCTGGTATGAGCTCAGAAGCAAATCACTAAGGCCAGCCGATACTGGGGGCAGGGACAGTTAAACTCCAGCTTTTGTTAGGAGGAGCTTCGAAGAATTTGCAGCCTGCTTTAAGCTTACCCCATGGCCCTTACAGCCTGCACACTGTACACATGTGAGCAGCCCCCTGAGCACCTCACCTCTCCCTTGCTGGTTTTTCTTTTTCCCTGGTATTTCGGTCAGCATTCTTGTGACTATAATTTAAAAGAATGACCATGTAACTTAGAAGAAAGAAGATTTATTTTCTTACAGTTTCAGATACAGTTCATGTGAGGCTGGGGACCATGGATCTCAGGGCATGGCGGCAAGAGATGGCGAAAGGTAGAGTACATGGAGACCAGAAGCAAGAGAGAGAGAGACAGACAGACAGACAGACACCACTTATGTAATCCCAAAGGGTGCACCTCCAGGCACCCAGGTTCAGCCACACCCTCCTGTCCTGGGTCTCTAACCAGATAAATTCATTACAATGGATTTATCTACTGCTGCCATTACAACCCTTGTGACTCAGTTACATCACCTCCAAACATTAATAAACGAGCTCTTTAGGGGACATTTCATATCTGTCTGTCAGATGTGGGGAGGGAGGCCTGGATGCGTGAGAGCCCAGGCGTGGCTCCTTTGGTTTTGAGAGTTCTTGGTGCAGCCTCGGTGGGAAGCAGGTGGGACCTCCCTCCTTCCCCACGGCCACTCTGGCGCTTCCTTGGGTCTTAAGTACCCTTGCCTTCATGTACACCTTCCTTAATAAAGAAAAAATTAAAAAATTATGTCTAGTGACACAGGAGTTGATAGAAATATGAATTATTAACATGGTGTATTAAAACATTTTCTTCTACCCCAAAGTTCACTTTTGTTCTTTTGATTTTGAAAGACATTGAAACATTTTCATGGCTCTGGGCACCGTGCCTGCCACATCTCATGGAGGAGGTGGGCCAGCCTTTCCTTCTGCAGGCAGTCCCTCTCCCCCATTTTCTCCTGCACCCCTTCATGCTCTCTCGTGGTGTCCCCTGTGGAGGCCATGCTCTTCCTGCAAACTGTCCTCTCTGTGCACCAGGCATGGCTGCTCTTGTGACCCTGAGCTGCCTCTCTTCCACCCTTCACTGGGGAGGGACCTACCTTTCTTTCTTTTTTTTTTTTTTTTTTTTTTTTTTTTTTTTTTTTTTTTTTTTTTTTTTTTTTTTTTTTTTTTTTGTGGTACTGGGGATTGAACCCAGAGGCATTCTACCTCTGAGCTACACCCCCAGTCCTATTTTTTTTTTTGTGGTACTGGGGATTGAACTCAGGAGCATTCTACCTCTGAGCTATACCCCCAGCCCTATTTTTTCATTCTTGATTTTGAAACAGGGTCTCACTAAGTTGCGGAGGGCCTCACTAGGTAGATGTGGCTGGCCTCGAACCCAGATCCTCCGGTCTCAGCCTCCCAAATGCTGGGATTACAAGCAAAAGCCACCACGCCTGGCTCCCAGTCCTATTTTTTATTCTTTATTTTGAAACAGGGTCTCACTAAGTTGCAGAGGGCCTCACTAAGTAGCTGAGGCTGGCCGAGAACCCGGATCCTCCTGTCTCAGCCTCCCAAGTACTAGGATTACAAGTGTGTGCCACCACGCCCGGCTTGGGACCTACCATTCAAGAAGCGTTGTCTTCCCTGGAAGCCCATGGAGCATTACCCCACCTGGCTTCCACCTTGGCTCTGAAAGCAAGCCCTGAAAGGCCCTCTCTCCCATTTCCTGAAAGCTGTAAACTGTGAGGGTAGAGTGGAGAGATGGCTTCTCTTGGGGCTGCTACCAGAGGCTCCCCACCTTGATAAGGCCTGGGTACCCACAAAAGTCAGACTCCCCCAGCCAGGATATAATCCTCTACTCCCCAGCTAGGATGCAACTTTTTATTGAGCAGCTGCTCTGTGCCACACCCATTATTAGATGTTTCACAAGGGCCACTCAGCTCAGTCCTTTTAAAACTTAATGGATCAGAGAGACCAAAAAATAATCAATAAACGATTATAAGCAATGAGAGGTTTTTGGTAAGGAATTGGTATTTCATGGAAACCAGAGCAAGATGTACAGTCTGAGCCGGATGTGGTGGTGCATCCTTGTAATCCTGCCACTGGGGAGGCTGAGACAAGAGGATTGCAAGTTCAAGGCCAACCTGGACAACTGAATGCGACCCTGTTTCAAAATAAAAAGGGCTGGGGCTGGGGGTGTGGCTCAGTGGTAGAGCATCCCTGGGTTCAATCCTGTGCACTACATACCAAAAAGAATAGTCTGGCTGCACAAGGTGGGAATGTCTTAGAAAATCACCGGAGGAAGACCAGGGCACCTCCCTCCTCCCTGTCCAGAGCCCCATGATACCTCCTCTCTCTTTCTCTTCTTGCTCCTCTGAACAGATGGTCGAATGATCCTCACCCTAAAACGGCAGCCTTAACTGTATGTCTTGGTGACCTCACAACTCATCCCGTCTCCCTGGGGACCTGGATTCCCAGGAGAGGAGCTGAGTGGCCTGGGGGTGCAGCACCCTGCTCTTGGCATCCGTGACTGGGTGGTGGGCTCACAAGATGAGAGAGCCGCCCCTTGGGGCTGTGACTGGGACAGGCTCCCTGGGAAGGGCGTATGGGATGGGGAAGCAGTGGTGGCACTTCCCTATTCCTTTGCCTTAGGGACTGACCCAGGGTCTGTAGGGTGGTGGTTCCCCACCTTGGATGCGCACGGATGAGGAAATTTGTTTAATTGAGGAATTGCCATCAGATTGCCCATTTTTAATCTTCCTTCTGTGTCACCCTCACAGGATAGTTTTTAAGAATGGGAACACAATAATATTAAAATTCTATTAAAATAATTATTTTAATTAATTGTAGGTAATTAATGAAGGTACATTGTCTTAATTTTTCAAGGCATGTTGTCTTAATTTTACCACAGGTAAGACTTTGGTCTTGCGCCTGAAACTGGTCTGTGGGCTCACGTTGGGGACCCATGCTATTCCGGAGGTCACTGGACAGTAATGACAGAGAACAGAGGACAGGAAGAATTGACCTGTGTCCAGAGCCAGCCAAGGCTGGGGTGCTGGGAGGAGACACCAGCCAGTCGGAGACTTAGAGAGAGATAGCCCTTTGGCAACGTGGAGATTGAGTTCAACATTTGCAAATTAGAAATCTGTGCTGGCAAACACTTTTAAATAGAGCAAATGTTTAGACTATGCAGATAGACTCAAATGGACTGATTTCTGAAGATAGGCCTATTTGAAAGCTGCAGCCAAGGTCCCACCTCCTGCGAGCCCCCCTTGGGTCTTGCCTAGAGTACTGTCCAAAGGCTGGGGTGGCCAGGAGAATGGTCTTGACTTTGCATGGTGGTTGCTGTCTTGGAGAAAACCCATGGCTCTGAGCATAACGCCTGCCCTCCATGAGAATCCTGTGAGTCATACGATGAGTTCTGTTTGCAACGCCCTTTTGTGAGCACCCTTGCGTTTAGCAGCTCTGTGAGTCGGTGGGCAGGGCTTGATGGCCCAGAATGACAGATGAGGAGGAAGGCTCCAAGTGCATGGGGAGCTTGCCCAGGGTCACGCTGCATCTAAGAAATAGAGCGGGAATAACGACCAGAGTTTTCCATTGCCAAGTGAACCGCACTGACATCACCTGAGCTTGTGTCCCTCTAATGACACACTCAGTACACACGCAGAGGTCGGGAGTTTCCTTGCCTTGGCTCTGTTGTTTCTCCTGAGCCTGGCTGGTGGACTTTCCAGGGTTGCTGTAGCACTACCACAATCTAGGAGGCTTAAAACAACAGACAAGCTGGGGCCTGGTGGCACATGCCTATAATCCCAGCACTTAGGAGGCTGAGACAGGAGGAGTGCAGATTCAACACCAGCTGCCGCAACTTAGTGAGACCCTGTTTCAAAATACAGAAAAATAAAAATGGCTAGGGGTGTAGCTTGTAGGTAGAATGCCCCTGGGTTTGATCCCCAGGACCAAAACAAAACAAAACAGAAATCCACTACCTTGCTTTTTTTTAAAAAAATTTATTGGTGCATTGAAATCATACATCATTATGAGGTACAGGATGGCAGAGGCATACATGCACACATCACTCATTGCCTTGCAGTTTTGAAAGACGTCCAGAGCCCAGGCGTGGCCAGCGCCGTGCCCTCTGCAGCTTCCTTGTTCACTGTCATGTTGCAGTCTTGGTGTTCCTTGGCTGGTGGCTGCATCAGCCCAGTCCCTGCCTCCTCACTCCCGGGATGTTCCAGCTGTTCCTCTCCTTTGTCTTATAAAGACACCAGTCATATGGGACTAGCTTCCCACCCCACCCCCCATCCAACATGACCTCTCCGCATCACATCTGCAGAGACACTCTTTCCCCTGAAGTCACTGGTCCCAGCAACCAGGAGTTGAACATCTCTTTGGGCGGGACATAGTTTTACCTGCTACATGGAGACACTGCCGGGGGCTCCTCGGGGTCCAGGCCGTCAGCCAGAAGGTTCTGTCACTGGTCAGCTCTGTCCTGCCCGTGGGGGTCTCACTGTCCCCTGCTCAGGTCAACACAGCTCATGTCCCAGGCGGGCTCTGTGGCCACAGTCCCTCTGCCAGGACAGGTGCGGAGTCCAGGGCTGCCAGCTTGGAGCCCTTGTGGCTCTGGCATCTGTTTGGGTCGCTGCCAGTGCCTGGGCACCGCGAGTGGGTGTTAGCTGGGCACAGTGTGAACCGGGAAGCAGGGCTGCTCCCGCTGCCTTGTCCCTGCCTCAGGGCGCCCGGCAGCACCCTGTGCTTTACCAGTCAAGGTACCATTCCCACCTCGGGGAGGCCGGGGGCAGCTGTGTTTGGGGGAGCGGCCGGAGCGCAGATGGTCCAGAGGATTCGGTTTTTCTTCCCCACCTCTAGAGCAGGACCATTGGCCTCGTCTGTTTCCCTCCAGCTCTGTTTCAGACAACCCTGTGTCTGCACCTTCAGCCGCCTCACGTGGCTGCAGCCTGGGGTCTGTGCTGGAGTCCCCTGAGCAAGTCGCTTTGCTCTCCGAGCACCCTGCAGGGCTCACTGAGACGATGCTTATTAAAACTGTGCCACTGACGACAAATACCAGCCGTTCTCGTTCCAATCCAGGCGAAGCTTGGCTGAGAAACAGAGTCAAAGATGGCGCCATTGCCTGTATGCTGCAGGGATGGGAGGCCATGTGACCCCTGTGGGAACTGCAGGTAGGAAAGACTGGTGGATTTGGACAAAGAATTGTCCTGGGAAAACTTGCTGCACTGCAAGGGACGTGTCGTAGTCTCTGTCTCTCTAGGCTGAAGTGGCCATTGCCCACGAGATGGGGAAGTTTTCTCAGCAGAGGACATCAGGCAGAGGGAACAGGGGCCCTCTAGGGTGTTGTGAGGGGAATTCTGCTCAACGCTAGAGGAGACCCAAGCAGGAGCTGTGAGAGGGACAACAGAAGGGCTGGAGGTAGCCGGGGAACCTGGGCAAGAGGGGTCTGTCCTGTGGGCAGCCCAGGAAGCAGCCTGAGACAGACAGCCACGGAGGACTGGAATTAAGGATCCAGGAGCAACCTAGCTGAAAGCATGGTCTACTTGTTCCTTTAAGGAAAAGTTTAGTGCAAATGGAATCCAGGATGGCACAGGCCAGCTAACTCCTTACAGCTCCGAGGGTCTGAATCTGTTCTTGTATGTGGCCCTGATTCCCAGAGCTGCCTGAATGCCCCCTGAGAATAGTAGCTGCTTTTGAAAGACCACAGAATTCCCTCTAGCAACAGCAGACTGCCAGGGTATAGTAGGTGCTCAGTTAACAAGAAAAGAGGCTGAGACGGGAGGTTTGCAGGCTGGAGGACAGTTTCGGCAATGTAGTGAGACCCTGTTTCAAACAAAAAATAAAAGGACTGGAGGTGTAGCTCAGATATAGAATGCCCCTAGGTTCAGTTCCCAGTAACACGCATACACACACACACACACACACACACACACACACACACACACACACACTCGCAGGAAGGGAGGAAGGAAAGAAATAGCTTTCTCAAGGGCTGGAGTTCTCAGCTCAGCTCTGTATGAGAATAGTCTCTTGGGGGTGCTTACAAATGCTAATGCCTGGGCCCTCTCTCTGTATTGGGGTGCAGCTGGTCTGAAGTGGGGTCTGGGCACCAGTAGCTTTGAAAGCTCCCCACTGATGGTGCACCTAGGATTAAGGTTCACCACCAGGCTGGGAGCATGGCAACCCTGCTTGGGTACTTGTCCTACATTCCTGAGACGGTTTCATTACTTGCAAATGGCCTAAGACTCAGCCTTGCAGAGACCAGTGTGTGGGGCTTCCAGAGAGTCTGGACACCCTGGCTACCGGCACAGCGGCATAACGATTCTGCCCTGTGTCAGCGGACAGCTTCCTCCTGTGCTCAGGGAAGCAAGTAGATTTCCAGAGGAGGGCAGCGGAGCAGCAGGTGCTGATGGGATCATCCCAGCAGGCTGAGCCCTGAGCCCGGGGTTAGGGTGTGCTCTCAGGTCTGCTGGGATGTTGAGGGTGTTTGAGAAAAAAAAAAAAATATGCATTTCCTTGGACTATTTCTCCTTTTGGTAAAAAATGCCATCTTGTTAGAAGCACCTCTCCTTGGGGACAAGGCAGTGCCGTTGGTGTTAACGAGTTTTACTGAACATACTACACGCCACAGCTGTGCAAGGGCTTGGGGAGCCCGAAGTGAATTGGACAAATTAGACAGAGTCATGCCCTGTTGGAGCCCAGCGTGTTTAGGGGCCCACCTCCGAGCACCGTCCTCTCCCAGGCAGCCAGCTTGCAGGAGGAGGCGGCCGACATCCCTGAGGACAGGAGCTCCCGATCTTGCAGAGGGTGCGCGGAGCCACTGGTAACCATTGCACTTATCGAAACATTTTTTTTTTTCTTGTCCCCAGACGACTGAGAAGGGAGATTTGGAACCAGGCCCATGACCTTCTGCAGGTGCTGGGCTGTGGGTCTATAGATTGTTAGGTTTTTACATAAAACACGAAGTCCCTAAGGCCATGCCGGAGAGAACAAGCCTCCCCACGCGTTGACCTGCTTCTCTTTCCCTGTTGACGAACTTCTCTCTGGCAGAGCCTGCGGCCTCCCCGAAGTCTCGGGTGGGATGGGGTGGGGTGGGGTGTCGTGCCGTGGGGGTGGAGAGGTAGTTACAGGGAAGGGTGGTGTAGAGACCTGCAGGGTCCTTAGCCCCAGCAGGGTTTCATATGTGTAGTCCGCACATATGTGTCCGAGCAATGTCCTTCAATGGGGTTTGCCCCTGTCTGCAAGAGCACCCCATCTCTGCTGGCTCTGGGTGCCACCAAGGGCACAGAGAGGGCCCAGACAGGGACTCAGGCCACGCAGCCAGCATCCTGAGAATGGGGATGAGTGTTCTCCAGGCATTTGTGCTTAGAAGCTTAGAAGTGCAAGGAAGTGTCTGGGGGAGGGGCCTCTGACCTGCCCTTTGAAGAGGGTGACCCAAGCACTGAGGACAGGTTTGTGTCTGAGCCTGGGGGAGGGCGGCAGGCGAGGCCAGCAGAAGGACCAGGAGTCCCATCAGGGATGACACAGGCGGAGTGGCATGGAGGCTTGATTTGGGACCCCTGCTAGCTCCCGGTACGTCATCATACCAAGTTCCAGGGCTCAGCACCCTCCAGTGTCCTGGTTCCCTAAACCTCACAACATTTTTTTTTTTTTACCAGCTGGGCATTTTACCAGTGATCTAAAGCCCTCCCAAGATGCAGACAGGAGCTTTCGGAGCCTTGGATCTTCCGGCATAGTTTCTAGCACCTTCTCTCATCCCTAGCACGTGGAGCCCCAGACCTTCCGAACCTCTTTCGGGTTGATTTCTCCTTCCCTGGAGTTGAGGCCCCACAACAGTACCTTGCTTCTGCTCCTCCCTGGCTCAGCCGCCCCCTCTCTCTGGCTGACCTTGGCTCTCTTGCCGCAGGCCGATACTGCCAGGCCTCTGGGCTCCTGTAGCACACGGCACCTGCCCAGCGTGGAATCCCTCTCGGAGTGGCCTTTCTTCCGCAAGTTCCTCGTAGACCACGCCATGCTTTGTGCGCCTGTTGAATGCCCAGCACATGGCATGGTACCTAGACCCAGGTTGGCCCTTGGTAAAATGCTTGTTAAACCAATCATCGAGAAAGCCCAAGCTTGGGGAGGTTGGGAAGCGTTCCCCAGGTGGCGCCTACCACTGAGCAGCAGAGTCGGCATCCACCCCTGTCTTCATCTTCTCTCTGCTGCATAGCTCTGCAACTCTTGCTGTGACTCCAGCCTTTGCCTCCTGAGCCAACCCGAGAAGGCTGTGGCCAGCAACAGCAGAAGTGGGGCCAGCCACCAGTCTCCTAGCAACAGTGCACTGGAGTGAGCCAGGCAGTGCTCAGGCCCGTAGCGTTCAGGCTCCGAGGGGGGAAACTGAGGCAGAAGCCCAGAAATAGAAATGGAGATGGACCAGCCAAGAAATGTGTGCATGCACCGCCCTGTGCCCAAGGGTAGCTTTACCTGGAGTGACAAGAGTTTTTACAGTTCCACCTCCAGGGACAGAACGAGGTGTCTCTTGTCCTATTTAGCTCAGAACAAACCTGGGATTTCCATGATCGGGCTGCAACTGGCCATGGGCAGGCCAAGGAGCCGGAGGCCATGGCGCAACAACAGGAAGTGGAAAGCCTCAGCAGTTTCTGCCTTTGGTTTATAGAGTAGCAGCTTAGATCCCACTTGCAAATAATTTGCAGAATGCCTGGGCTTCCAGAAGGTGGACACACTTATTTTCTGTTTGCAAAAAATAACACTGTGCTCTGTTGATACCATACATGTTGCTATGCTGATACTATATGATATGTCGCTTAACAGTTTGCAAACAGTGCAAAGGACAGTATCTCCTTCTAGGCCTCTCTCTAGGAACCTCTCTTATTTTCCATGATACTTATCAACTTATCAGCTTCCAGCCCAAGCTCCCTAGTCCTGTTTAGCTGTCTCTGGTGGGAGTCTACTTTTTTAAGTTTTATTTTGCTTTGCTTTAAGGCTGGTTCTCACTGTGTTGCCCAGGCTGGTCTTGAACTCCTAGGCTCAAATGATCCTCCTGCCTCAGCTTCCTAAAGTAGCTGGGGCTATAGACACGCAACACTGCCTTTGTTCCTCCGAAGAGCTCTGCCTGACGGCATATTTTATTTAATATTAAAACTTCTTTTTTAATTAACATGTAGGCATTATAACAAATCAAATTGCACAGGCAGGCTTATAATAAAATTCTTGATACATATTGAATGCTTACTTTATTGCCGGCACTGGCCTGGGGATGTTCCCCATATTAATCCATTTAATCCTCACACAACCCTGGCCTCATTCTGCACGAGCCAGGACTCCCCCACATATGGTGAATGAATCCCCCTTTCAGCCCCAGTCACACACTTCCTAATGTGAAAAAAAAGGCTTTGGCCCCCACACTCCCATCTCCTCCTCTACCCAGTCCGATCTGGGTTTATTAAAAGGATTTCTATCAGTTACTTTTAAATCTCCAAATACATGTCGTTCTCCATCCTCCTTTCCCGGTGCTTCCGTCTCCTCATTTTGTAGGATCTTCTACTAGATGTTTTGAATAGCTTGAATCCAAGCCTTAAAAAACAGCACGTGACGTTGACAGGGTCAATGCTGTAACCGAAGTGTCAAATGCTGGGTTAAACCGTGTGCTGGATGACATGTCCTTCCCCGGAGAGCAGCACCAGAACCCTTGGGTCACTCAGGGCAGAGTGGCCTGGAACGTTCTGTTTACACTCTGTTGGTGGCTCTATTTTCGTTTGCTTTGTCTTTGGGTCATGACTTCATTGTGCAGAATGCTTCCCCCTGGGATTTCTAATTACCTTTCTTTTTTTCTTCTGCTTTTATGTAAGCCTTTTTCACTTTACCTGTGCTGTGGAGCCCTGGAGAACTCGCTCCCTCTCTGGATGCTCTCTTCCACCATCGAGGTGTTCTGCTCCCTCTCCAGACCTCCTGCCCATGTCGCCTCCTTTTATTGCTTCCTGGGGGCCTCTTGTGTCTACACTTACTCCCTAAACAAAGGTACACTGTGTCAGAGTGTGTCTGCATTTTATGCTTATACTGAGGGTAGATTTCCAGATTCCAAGTAATTTCCTTCAGAATTTTGCAAACTGGACAGCTTTCCTTGTTGCCTACAAGAATTCTCATTCTTGGTTCCTTGTAGATTGTCTGTTTTCCATTTTTCTTCCCTAGAAGAGCTTAGGAATTCTTCATCCTTGACCTTCATGTGTTACCTGAGAATAGTCTTCCGGGTGGGTCTGTATTTGTTCATTGTTTTGGACACACAATGGACCCCTTGACTCTGAAAAACTATGTCTGTTAGTTCTGGGAGATTCTAATGCATTTGATTTTTCTTCTTAAACCTTCTTTGCTTTCATTCTCAATTTCTGAACCTATTTGTCAGCTTGAAAACCTTCCAGGAGGGATCTCTATCATGTTTTCTCATTTTCTTGCCTTTTGCTTTTTAGTCTATATTTTATTGACTTTGTTTTCCAGTCTCTGTCTCTTTTCTTTTCTTTTCTTTTCTTTTTTTTTTTTGTGGTACTGGGGATTGAATTCAGTGGCATTCTACCTCTGAGCTACACCCCCAGCCCTATTTTTTATTCTTTATTTTGAAACAGGGTCTCACTAAGTTGCGGAGTGCCTCACTAGGTAGCTGAGGCTGGCCGCGAACCCGGATCCTCCGGTCTCAGCCTCCCGAATGCTGGGATTACAAGCGTGCGCCACCATGCCCAGCTTCTTCTTTCTTTTCTTTAACACTGGCACTGTTTTTAATTTCTGAAGGCTTTCTCTTTTTCTCCTATCATCTCCCCCTTTCCTAGGTTCTCTTTTTTGTTTTATGACTACAAATACACTGAACACTGAAATACTAGCCTTGTTTGTTTGCTTTAGTCAGTGAGTGATTTCTGTCTCCTCCAAGGTCAGTTTTTGTGTTGGTTTTTATCTTTCTATTCATAATCCTCATCTGCTCATGTGCCTGCTCATCCAAGCCTAAGAAAAATCTAGAAGCTCTCATGAGTTTCTTCTTTGGCTAACATGTACAGCCAGCCTCTGTATCCATGGGTTCCACCTCCAAAGATTCAGCCAACTGTGTACAGGTCCTGTATGTTTCAGCCTAGGAGGGTTGTGTCTACACTGAACATGTACTGACTTTTTTTCTTTTCAGTATTCTCTAAACAATACAGTGTAAAAGTGAATTTACATAGAATTTGCATCATACTACACATTATATGTAATCTAGAGAAAATTTAAAAACTACAAGCAGATGCCAGGCATGGTGGCACATGCTTGTAATCTCAGTACTTGGGAGGCTGAGACAGGAGGATCGCAGGTTCAAGGCCAGCCCGAGCAACTTGGTGAGACCCTCAGCAACTTAATGAGACCCTGTGTGAAAATAAAAAATAAAATAGGGCTGGGGGTATAGCTTGGAGATAGAATACTTCTGGGTTTAATCCCCAGTACCACAAAAAATAAATAAATAAAAATAAAATATACTGGAGGATGTACATAGGTTATACACAAATGCTCTACAATTTTATACAGGAGACTTGTGCATCCATGGATTTGGGTATCCTGGAACCAGTCCCCCAGGCATACAAAGTGAGGTCTATAAACAGGCTCAGAAAGATCAGATGATCAACCAACATCACAGGGGTAGAAATCCGTAGCTGGTAATCAAACCCGATTTCCACTCTGCTTCTCTGTTCCCAAAAGACTTGATTGATTTCAGGTAGATTCGAAGCCCAAGATTTATCCAGATTTTTGCAGATGTAGTATAATGGCTGGTGTTTCTGCTAATAGGGCTTGTGGGGAAGGTCTGGCCTTCCTGGATCCTTGTCTTTGCTGCTCTGAGGGAGGTATGCCAGAGTTCAGAGGGGTCCCCCCGGTATTTAGGAGGCCACTCACCTCTGACCTGGGGTATTGCTTTCTTCTCACTTGTCCGATGTCCTCTACCAAAGGCAGAGCCTCAGGATCCACCCAGGTGCCCCACAGCCGCCACTACGCAGTTGGTTTCTCCCTTTCAGAATAAGAGACCCTCCACTCTGGGAGCCACACGGGGACCCCAGTGTGTCTGCCAGCTGCCCCTGGGGCAACACCACTGAAAAAACTCCTGGGACCCAGGACTTGCTTAGAGGAATGCCCCTCCTATACTGGGAAGAACTGGAGGGGGATTATGTGCGTGTCTTAGCCCATGTAAGCTGCTGTAACAAAACACTATAACTGGGTGGCTTATCAACAACAGAAATTTCTCTCTCACCGTTGTGCAGGCAGGAAGTCCAAGGTCAAGGTGCCAGCAGGTTTGTAATGAGGGCCCGCTCCTTGGTTCATGGTCAGCACCTTTTAGCCTTCTAATCTCCAAGGGTGGAAGAGGGGAAGGATCTTTCTGAGGTCTCTTATAAGGGTGCTAATCCCATTCACGAAGGTTCCAACCCTCGTGACCTAATGGTCTCCCAGAGACCCCACCGCCCCATACCATCATCTTGGAGGTTAATATTCCAACATAGAGGTTTCCAAGGATATAACCGTGAACATGAATTGACCACAGCTGTGGGCAGTTAGGAAGACGTGGTGTAAATATTAACCATGGGCACATGAACTCATTTTATCTGCACCATCTCCTCCTGAGAACTTCCTCCTTTTAAAGTGCTCTAGTTCACGCAGAAGAAACTATAAAATTGTTCAAAGGAAGTCCCTGAGCTCTCCAGCGTGGGAAAACTCCCGTAATCTAGGGGATCCCAGATCCAATCAGGTCCTGGGAACTTTTATTTATCTCTTTTTTTCCCACGTACTCAGCAAACGTGTATCTTCCTGTCAGCATAAAACTGCGCTTAAGTACTAGGGGCAAGGAGAATGCAAAAGCAATTAAGACTTGGTCTCTGTCCTCCTGGGTCCTGCAGCTGAGAAGGAAGCAGGCCCGTAAACAGGCTGAGGCAGCAGGAAAGTTGCACGCCACGCCGCCTACCGCAGGTGCAGTGAGCCGGCTGTGTGCGGTAGAGGAAGGAACAGGAATTGTGCTCCTGGGAACGGAGGGGGACAGAGCAGAGGCAGCCTTGGGGCTGGGCGCTGCAGCAGGAGTTGAGTGTTAGGAGATGGAACCGGGGCATAGAAATGGCTGAGAGCTCAGGAGAGCCAGCTGCCGGAGACACACATGTGCAGGGCTCGAGCTGGGCTGCCTGGCCTGGGTCGGTGGGAGCCAAGGGCAGCAGAGGACTTGGCCACTCGGAGATTTGAGGTTCTCAGCTGAGGAGGGCACGGTACCTACCTCATGCTTAGGACTGTGCTGGGGAGTAACCAGTCCCATGAGGTGGGGGGCTCAGTGTTGGGTGCAGAAGCCTCAATCCAGGACCACTCCCATCGCTTATGACAAGGTGGCCAATGACATGGCTGCCTCGGAGTGATCAGCTCGCAGAGCAAGTGTTGCTGGGTTTCAAAATACTTGAACTGCTAATGCAGAACACGGGAAGAAGCAAGGTACCCCCAGGTGGGAGAAGCCGCTAGGGCCAAATCCTCTCTCTTTTTTTCTTTCTTTTTTTCCTTTTTTTGTAGTATTGGGGATTGAACCCAGGTTCTACCTCTGAGCTGCACTCCCAGGCTTATTTTATTTTACATTTATTTATTTATTTATTTATTTATTTATTTATTTATTTATTTATTTATGTTACTGGGGATGGAACCCAGGGGTGTTATACCTCTGAGCTACACCTCCCAGCCCTATTTTATTTTTCATTTTGAAAGAGGGTCTCACTAAGTTGCTAAGGCTGGCTGCAAACCTGTAATCCTCCTATCTCAACTTCTCAAGTATTGGGATTACAAACACGTGCCACTATGCCTGGTTTATTTTATTTTATTTTGAAACAGAGTCTTCCCAAGTTGCTGAGAATCTCACTAAGTTGCTGAAGCTGGCATTGAACCTGCCACCCTCCTGTCTCAGCCTCCCAAGTACTAGGATTACAGATGTGTGCTACCATGCTCGGATTCCCAAGCCCTCGTTTTATGGACAGGCAAACAGGCTTGTGGCAAAGTATGGCCCCTTTGTGTGTGATGAGACAAGATTAAAGAGTGGGATGTGGTAGTGACTGCTTGTACTAATCCCAGTACTTGGGAGGCTGAGATAGGAGGATCACAGGTTTGAGGCCAGCCTCAGCAATTTAGTGAGACTTTCAGAAGCCTAGACAGACCCCTGTTTTAAAACAAAAAAGTAAAAGGTCTGGGAGTGTATGTAGCTTGGAGGTAGAATGCCCCTAGGTTTCATCCCCAATAAAATACACACACACACACACACACACACACACACACACACACACACAACTAAAGCATTTTTGCTTCTTTTCATGTTTTATGTTTTGCCCTTGTTTACCTATGAGTATATTTTCCTCTGCTTTTTATTTCCAGTAATCACTTTTGATTTTTTTTTCCTTTTTTTTTGGTACTGGGAATTGAACCCAGGGATATTCTACCTCTGAGCTACACCCTCAGCCCTTTTTATATAATTTTGTTGTTGTTGTTATTTTGAAACAGGGTCTGAGGATCTTCCTAAGTTGCTTAGGCTGACCTTGAACCTGCCATCTTCCTGTCTCTACCTCCCAAGTACTGGGATTACAGGCATGTGCCACCATGCCCAGCTTTTTATTTTATTTTCTAACTGAATGTTTGGGTAGGTAGGAGATGACCCAGGAAACGGCTTCCGGGGGGAGGGTGTTTAGCAGATCTATAAACTAGTGTTTTCAGGCTCAATGTAAGAACTTTCCAACCGTGGGTGCCAACAGGCTGGTTTAGGAGGTGGAGACTCATGCAGCCCTTAAAGTGCTCAGATAGAATTCTGGGCAACCATGGGGTGAAGTCACTAGGGACGGAGGGCTCATTGAGAGATCAGATTGGAAATGCCTGACCTGAAGTTCCCTTCCTTCCCTGAGAGTCAGGGGCGGGGGACTCGGCTCTTGCTCTGGGGTCCTCTCTGGGCAACGTTCTGTGACCCAATCCTGGGTACCAGGTCCCGTATAGATGCTAGCCATAAAGATATCAGGGAGAGAGTCCAGAAGTGGAAATTGTATAAATGTAGATCATAATAGGGATTAGTCTAATGGACCCAGACGCAGGACAGCCAGAGGGTTGAGGATGCTGACTTCTAGCACTGCCTCTGGACTCATCACCCAGCCCTGGGGAGGGGACCACAGCTCCCCCTCTGGACGACGGGCACTTGCGCATTTATTCAAAGACCACTCAGCCTCTCCCCTCTGACTGATGTTGCTCTTGGCGTGGGGCTGCCGAGAAGGACCAGATTGCAGTCATGGAGCTTAGCATCCAAGGGAGGGAGAGAAATGGAGAAATAACTTCCAACTAGTGACCAGTACTTTGGAGAAAATGAAGTAGCATGGGGACCGTCACAGTCTGCCTGGAGGAGATGGCATCTGAGTGCCACCTGTGACAGAGCAAGTTGGGGCAGAGTGTATGCCAGTACAGAAAGCAGCTAGGACAAAGGTCCAGGCCTGGTATTTTCAAAGAAGGTCAAGGTCGCCAATTGAGTTGACCTAAGACTGACCAAGAGGGAGAGAGTCAGAGGAACGCAGAATGGTAGGCAGGAACCGCATCGTGCGTACTTGCGCAGTGATGGGGCTTATAGCAAAATCTTTGATTTTCTGCTGTTATTTCTGGGCAAGTATCGGATCAAAATTGTAAGTCTGGCTCTTCTCTGCACGTCAGCAGCAGTTTCTTCCAAGAGTCATCACTCAGAAGTTCAGAAGGGTGAAACAATTGGAGGGATCCATATGCAAAAATGAGATTCTGTGTCCCCGGAGCTGGTAGAACCCGCCCGGCTGTCTGTGGGTTTCAGAAACATTGCGTTAAAATGCAAATGCTCCTGAGTAAGTGAAATGTTGATGGGTACAGCCCGCCAAAGAGAAATATTCATGAAGTACGGGCTGCTGTTCCATAGCTAGCATGGCCAGGTCGTTTGCTCAGTGAGCCCTGAGCGCTAGGAAATCTCGATTATGGTGCCCTGCTGTGCTGTGCCCTCAGCAAACCCCGATCTCCCTAGGGGCATTTAGAATAGGGGTGCTCGAGTGCTGGGTATCAGGAGATGCATGGGGGAGCCCACTTCTTAATAGGAGTCTCCATCACATCCTTTTCAAATTCTGTTAGGACCTCTAGCATGGACCTTCAGGACAAAGAACAGAAACAGTGGTGCCTCCCTCTTGCCAAGAGGTAGGGGTCTGGGTCTCTTGTACTTCTGCTTCTATTTCTGATCTGAATAGGAACTACCAGATTGAAATTTTTTTAAAAAGCATTATCCTTTCCTTGGTGGAATTTAGCGGGGACAAAACCACCAAGAACATAAAGTGTGTCAGGGCAGGGAGGGGGTGGGGAGAGAGAAAGAGAGAGAGGTGTAGGAGCCAGTATGCATTTGTTCTTTTGAGTCCAGACAGCAGTTGTAGGGTAGGAGTGATTGTCTCATTTTGCAGCAGGGAAACTGAGGCTCTGAAGCATGACACATTACACATGTAGCAAGCTAGGTCCAGTGTCCTGCTCACAGAGTTCTTATTTGATTGCCTGCAGAATGCTTCTTCCCACTTTGGGTGTGAGAAAATTGATATTCCTAGTCTTTGCTGCTCCCATGAAAAGGGTCCGTCTCCTTGTTTACCGGATGTCACTGTAAGCCCCTGCTACTGCTTAAAGAACAGAACCTTCCTTCCTTGCGGATTCTAAACAGAAGGTGCTTTTAACCAGTGTTCCCATCACCTGCCGCTGCATAACAGGCCTTCCTGAACCACAGGGGCTTGAAACAAAAGGTTATTGGTTTCTCTCTTGCATCGAGTTGACTAGATGCGGCCAGTGGCTCCTGCCTGGGTCTCCATGTGCTGGAGTTGGCTGGTGGCCGGGTGGGAGCCCCTGAGGCTCTTTCTCAGTACTGGCCCCTGGGCTGGGCCGCCTGGCACAGCCCAGGACAGTTGGGCATCTCTCCACGCTCCTCCCAGTGTCTCACTGGGGCATCCTCCCAGCAGGCAGTCTCAGGGGACTTGCATTACTTCGACGCCAGCCAGCTTCGCCCAGAGTAGAGTTTTCCGAGACACAGGAAGCAGAAGCTTCCCAGCTCTAGGGTAAGACCCAGAAACCCTGATAGGCTTGTCCACTGTGTGCTGTCACCCAAGGAAGGGGGCATCGACCCTGCCTCTTGATGGAAGGGAAGTTCAAAGGGCCTGTGGCCATCTATAATTCCCTAAAGCTGGGGAAGGTGGATTTTACAGACTCTGGAGTCTGAATGCATTAGACAGTTCACACCACACCATGTGGGTCCCATCAGACCCCCAATAATAGACCCAGCCCCTGCCTGATACTGCTGGAGACAGGCTGTGTGACCTGGGTGGTTGGATTAGGCCAAGACCTGCCCCTTTGGGGATCTAGGAAAAGGACAGTTTGGTAGACAGACTGCAGCCTGGCAAGTAGTAGACATGTGGGATCTTCCAGGGCACCGAGCAGTGGAGACATGTCAGTTGGGGAGGACTCAGAGACAGCCTGGGCCTCAGGGACAGAGCTATAGCCACCAGGTAGGTTCCTGAGCCCACATCCTGGGGGCGTGGAAGACAAGCATGGAAGTCAACAGCCAACACCCAGGGTCACCAAGCAGGTGCCTGGGACAGGACTCCAGCCAGACGCCTGGTTCTAAGAAGTGGGTCACATGTGTGTCTTCGCAAAGCCCAGGTGCCTGTCTAGGAATCTAGGACCTGGTGTGACCGGAACCCAGGGCCCTTGAGCCTCAGCCTCGGAGGTGGTGGAGAAGCCCCTAGGCTTCAGGTCCCAATTGCTTGGGAAAACAGGGCCACGGGGTCTGCAGAGAGCAGTCAGGGAAGTGCAGAGGCTGCCATGGCTGGGGACTCCATGGGGCCTGAGCTTCCTTTCCATCCTGGTAGCGGAGGACTGACTTGCACCCTACAACCAAAGGCTGACTCCTCCCACCGGGACCCTGGAGCTCTAGATCAAGCCCAGGACTCCTGCGTCTCTCCTACTCCTCACTATCAAAGGGAGCTATACTTAACCATATCTTAAATAGGGCCTGGCAAAGGAGCCGGGGCTTGGCTTGAGTATTTGTGAAATCATTGGATGTTAAATTGAAGCATTACATCTTTTGTGTGGGGGGGGCTAATTTAGACTTACAGGAAGTAGCAGAAGGAAGAGAAAGTGTTAAGGGTTCTCACTCTGCTTCCCTCAGGTGAAGGCCTTACACAACCCTAGCCCATTCGCTCACACAGGAAGCGAGGCCCTGCGACCCCCTGCGACCCTGTCAACCCACCGGCAGACCTCATTCAGATTGTCTCATTCATCCACTAACGCCTTTTCCCCTTCCGGGATCTCATCCAGCATCCACATTGCCACGTCTCCTCCAATCGATGACAGTTTGTCCATCTTGCTTTGTCTTTCCTGACCTTGGCACTTTGGAAGAGCACTTACCAATTGCTTTGCTCAGTGTCCTTCGACTTGGGTTTCCCTGGCGTTCCATCAACGTTGGGCTGGGATTGAGCATTGGTGACAGAATCCCCAGAGGCAACGCTCTGTCCTTCTTGGTGTCTCATATTGGGGTTCGTGCTGTGGTGTCTTGGTGGCTTGGTTGAGGGGGCATCTGCCCGGCTGCTCCACTGTTGAGTGACTGTCTTCCTTTTGTTAATAACTGTCTTGGAAGTGACCAGACCCTGGAGACCATGTGTATCCTGCATCTCCTCTAACTTTCACTCGTTAGTTTAGCATCCACAAGTGGATCTGTCTACTGCCGTCATTATGACTGCGGGGTTTGACTGCTGGTCATCTTTTATTTCCTTCTGCAGTTTTTAAAACTGGGATTCTACTATAAGAAAGAACTGGTGCTCCTCCATTCATTCATTCATTCATTCATTCATTCATTTGTTTGTTTATGCGATTATGTATATCAGGGAGGACTCTTGGATATGTGTTTTATTCTATGCATTATGATCTCATACTGGGGTCATTTATTTTCTTGTTCATGCTGTTCCAGATTCGGCCACTAGGGGCTGCTTCAGGTTCGCTCTGGCCTTTTCAACCAACTCTTCCTCCCCCATCTTTTCTTGAGCAGTTCCTTACTTTGGGGCATCTTGAGGTGGTCAAGGCTCATCTTGTATTTTTCCCTCTTCAACCTTGGACTCCACCACTTCTCCAAGGAGTGCTGCTTCCTTTCCTTGGAGAGTGGGGTATCGAAGCCAAGATGTAGGGGGCAGGTGTGTGCACTGCAGCTCTGGTCTGACGTTGCTCCTAGGCCTCCAGGGGTCAGAGCTGGGAATTACAGTTGTGCATGGGATCATAGTGCTTTGGATCAGTGATGAGCTGCTTATGCGACTGATGGGTGGATATGTAGAATTGTATCACTTTGTGATGTCATCACCACCTTAGCTTGTGTGTGTTAAGGTCACCGTGTGATGTTTGCCCAACAATGAAAGTGCCTAAGGATGTATGATTCAGATTGTAACCTCGTCATTAAGGAGCATGTGACTGTGCACTAATGCAGGTTTGCACACCCATCTGTATTTCTGTATCCACCCACCTGCATGTAAATTGTGAGTTGCTATTGGTATCTCTGACTCTACACCAAACGCGCAAGGCTCTGCCCTTCCTGCAGCTTCCTTCTCCATCAGTGAGAAACCCAGCTCTTGCTAGCTAAAATGTATTTATTGAATTCTAGAATACACTCAGGTAGTTTTGGAATTGTCAGCCATACCCTGTGAAAAGCGCATTTATTCAGTAGATGGCAGCGGTTGTGTGCAGGTGTGTAGTCCAGCAAGACACTGCCAGTAGGGCTCTGCGTTTTCTTTGTAATGTTTGTTCTGCTTGTTCATGTTTCCGTTCCGGTTCGTATTCCACTCACATCTTGGCTGTTTTTTCTTGGTCTGTGTGTGGGTGGGTAGTTCTGCAAAGAGCATGTGGAACAGTCCCATGCTCTACCAAGACACAGACTTGAAGAAGTGTCACTCTCCCCTTGTCCTGGCCACCGCAGCCTTGCGTCCCCATCTCTCCCACCCCCTCTCACTCGCATCCTCTGGTTAAACAATCTTTTGAATTTCTAGCTTGCCCTGGTGGGTCACTGCTGGAAGACCCAGAAATGAGCCTTCATCACAGTGACAATGTCCCCATCTGGCCCCTTGTGACCATCCTTGGCATCTCTCCCTCCAGCAAGTTTTGACTTCCATTGTTAGAAAATATGTGCTTTTTGAAAATCGACCCTGAGCATGAAGGGTGAGTGAGGGGTCATTGCTACTCTGATAGAGGCTCGTTTCTGGGGCTACCAGGCAGCGATCTCCCAGGGCAGGCATTTCCTTCCTCCTCCCTGCAGGAAGAAGTCAGGGCCGATGCTGGCCCCTCCTGACAGCTGCACGTCTGCCGCCTCATTAGGTCCTTTAACAACCCCGTGAAGAAGCGGGGCTTGCTCTGATGTGAGCTCCACTTTACAGGCGAGGAGGCTGCAGGGCGGAGAATGGAGATTTGCCCAAGTCCACATGGTTAATGAGGATGCCAGCAGAATTGTCAACTCGGTGTTCTCAGATTGTGGGCTTTCCCACCCTTTTTATTATACTGTTGGAGCTGGAAGGAATCTTGACCATCACCCAGTTTAATTCCTGAGTCTGAGTCTCTAGTGAGCACCAAAAAGGGGGCTGATGTGTTTAGGAAGACACAGCTTCTTCCCAGGGGCCAGGCTGGAACCCAAATCCCTTTCCACTACTTCCCGTTGAACCTGGGGGTTGGGGTGGAGCCTACTTGGAAGTAGCAGGGTGACGGGGGGGGGGGTGGCTTTGCCGGTAGGGAGGGAGTGGCACCAACCTGGGTCTCTCTTCCACTGCTTCCTTTAAGCATCCTCGCTGCACAGCTGCCCGGTGACATGCGTTCAGGGAAGTCTAGTCTAATATAATTAATTTTTCCCACAGCTAAAAAATGTGCCATCTTTGAGCAAGGGAAATGCTGATTAATTTACCCTGAGGTGTTAGGACAGGGAGTTGTTTTTTCTCTTTATACCAATGTTTAAACTTTTCTTACTCAACACACAGTAAACTAACCTTCCTTTTCACCAGATTTCAAGGTGATTAAGAAAAGACACAAGTCCTCCAAGGGACCCCTGGACATTGTAACCTAGATCGATGTTCCCCTTGTACACATGAACAGGTTGAACCCAGGGAGACCTGCCCAGGCTCTTTTCCTAGGTGGATGGGAGCAGGCAGGAACGTGGGTGCCTTCTGCTACTCCTGGCCCAGCGTTCTCAGCAAAACATGAGCAGGTATCGCCATTTGTAGACAGAGAGGCGAAGGAGGATGCCGGAAGTTGCTGAGTTAGGAGGGACAGCACTGTCTCTTTGACTTCACCTGGGGCTAAGCTATGGACTCCTTGCTTTCCCCACTATGAGTATACACACACACACACACACACACACACACACGCACGCACGCACGCATGCACGCACGCACGCACCCACCCAACCTGCCCTCTCTGGCTGACCCCTACCTGGTGATTTGGTGATTCTAGAGAGACAGCACAGTCCTATGACACAGTGTCTCCTCTCTGTCTCTTCTTAGTGGTGGCCAGCTGGGTGGGCTGGTCTAGACTGTCCCCATTGCCCATTTCAGCTGTTTCCCCTCCTCTAGTGGCCTCTCCAGTCTCACTTGAGTTCCACCATCCATCCATCTGCTCCTCCTACCGCCCGCCCATCTGACCATCCATCCGTCCACTGACTCAGCCACTCAGTACTCTGAGCATCATGACTGTTCCTGACCAGGCTCAGGGTTTGGAGGATGCAGAGATGAGTCAGACTCAGGCTTAGCCCTCACCAAAAGCTCACAGGTTAGTGGGGAAGGACTCAAATACCGGGATGGAGATATTTGCAGACTGGGTCAGGAGATGCTCAGGTGCAGTCAGAAGAAGGGGGTCCCTGGAGATACTGCCAGAGGATGAGCTTCAGAAGATGAACAGCTCCTATGCAAACCAGGAAGAGTGTGCAAGCAAGCGAGAGGAGGGAGGACAGGGCTGGGGTGTGGCATTAAAGGCATCCGAGGGCAGGGAGATGGGCAAAGTTTGGGAGTAGCATCAACTGCTAGGTTCAAATCCTCACTCATTCATTTTTTTTTTTAATGAGTCCTTTGTTTTAGTTGCTATGGTATTCCCGGTACCTACAAACAATGTCTGGCATATTATAGATAATTCAGTAATTATTTTCAGTCTCAATGCTCTGTTTCTCAAATGGGAATAACACTGATTCTGTGTTCCCGCTGCTGTATCCCAATGCAATAGAATTGGGCTTTACCAATAGTAGATGCTGAAGTCATGTTTCTTGAGTAAATGGGTCCATACCTCAAACTCACTAATTAGTAGCTGTGATCGTTATGATAACAATCATATCATCACGTGTAACTGGAGAGTTACCGACCCCATCGTGAAAGGTACCAAGAACAAAGTTAGATCCAGCCACAACTTGGCAATTAGAAAGAGACAGCAGTCTAATTAATACTAATAATCGTGAAGCTTTGTTGAGCAGACTAAACGCTTTGCAAATGTTTTCTCTCTTGCTTTGCTCGGTGGAAACTCCTGGAAGTGTATTCCAGTCACCAGGGATGACCTGGCTGCCATCTCTCATTCTGTGGTCACCTGAGCTGGGCAAGACCCATGTAGGAGTGTGTCCTTTGGAAAACTCTTCCCCAGCCCAGATTGAAGACTCCCACTTGGACACAAGCTCCCAGTTCCTTTCCTGTGGCAGTGCAGAGGCAGCGAGGACCATCTTGCTGCAAGCTGTTGGCGAAGCAGGACGCTGCCCTGTCCAAATGCCTCATCCTAGAGAGCAAATCAGCAACTTTTACTTACTGTAGTTTGATTTTAAGAGCTAATTGAGTTTTAAGAACTTATTATGAAATCCCCCACGCATACAAAAGAATATAGAACACGTGTGTGGCTGAGAAAATAAATACAAAGTGAACATCCCCCCACCCACTTGGCTTACTGAATAAATCCCCAAATTGCATCTCATGCCTTACAAGTTCTGATCCCTGCGGCCCCAGCTCCTATCCTGACACCTCTCCATGATGCCACACAGCCCAGACCTGCTGCAACATCCTGCTCATTCACCTGTCCTGTGCACCTGCTCATCTCCTACCCCGGTCCCTCTCTCCTCCCACCATGGCTGATCTAGCCTCCTTATCTTTTCCACCTCAGCTGAGACTGCCCGTCTCCTAGAGGTGGCCCTCTGCCTGCCTTCCCAGGCAGGCTGGACATCCCATGCAAGGCTCCTGCACTTCTCTGGGCTCACGTGTCTGGAGTGATCTGTTTGTAATTTTCCTCGCTGAGCCATGAGCTCCTTGAGAACCAAAGCCATCGCCTAGCAGAGGGCTTAGCTCTCTATAACGCTCACGGAACACTCCTTGGAGGCCTGGGCTGCACTTCCTTGGAGCTGCTGCATGTTTGGGTGACCACTCAGGTCTCCTCTGGAAGAAAAAGTTGATGCTTTCTCCAGACTTCGGCATCACCCGCTAGATATGTCAACCCGCTATTGTAATTTCCAAGCCAAAGCTTATCCCTGGTAAATAGGATCGAAATGGAGCTTCCTCACCCCCAGATCTGAAAACGTTCTCAAGACGGAGAAACGCTTGGAATTACAATTGAGCCTGAGTGGCTGCGGCAAATGACGAAAAGAATTAGGATGCAGTGGTTCCTCCCTCCTCTTTTGGAACGTGGGGTTCCAGAACCTTTGAGCCCATCAGGGAGCAAGATCGAGTTCCGAGATGGGCATTCTTTTGGAAAACAAGTTTCTACTAGGATTAAAGGACACCGAAGCCAACTGCCATTAAGCCTAAACAGTACTGCTGCGTTCTAGAAAGGTCGTCAGACTTTGATCGCTTATCGTTTTCTCACAGCTACGAACCCCTTTCTGGCTCAATCCCAGCCTCTCTGGCAGACAGATTAACACAAGGTTCTCTCCTTGCACAGCATGTATTGCAGCACTGAATGACTTGTTCTTGTCACCGGGGCGGTACGGTTCTTCCAGGAGAGGAGCAAAACAGAGTCCTCATGGTTTTATTTAAGTATATATTGATTCCTTTGAATGCGACAAAAGTGAAATAACATAATCAACCCATGTTGCAGAAGACTTCTGAATTTTTCCCCTCAGGCATTTTTCCCTATATAAGGAAGGTTTTTATTTTTATTTATTTATTTTGTGTTGGGGACGGGGTACTGGAGGTTGAACCCAGGGGCATTCTACCTCCGAGCTACATCACCAGCCTTATTTTATTTTCATTTTGAAACAGTGTCTTGCGAGGTTGATGAGAGTCTCACTACTTGCCAAGGCTGTCCTCAAACCTACGATCCGTCTACCTCAGTCTCCCAAGTACTGGGTTTGCAAATGTGCACCACCATGCCCAGCTATATGGAAGGTTTTTAAAATATTACTTGCAATGACAAATGGACCTGAATATCAGTGTCCTGTGTGTTTCCCTTCGTTGCAGGGTAGAAATCTCCTTTTTTGTTATATGGCTTTTGTCACCATCATTTTTTACTGCTGAGTAATATATTCATAAATTATAGTCTCATGATGTCTGTCTGTGTGTGTGTGTGTGTGTGTGTGTGTGTGTGTGTGTGTGTGTGTGTTTTGTGCAGTGCTGGGTGGGGACTGAACCCAGGGCCTCATGCATGCTAGGCGAGTAGTCTACCACTGAGCCAAATCCCCAGCCCCTCTCCTGGTTTTTTTCAGTCTCAATTTACCATTGATCATTGAGTGGTTTGTGAGGGATGAGCTCTGATTCTTAGTAAGTGGATCTGAGAAATTGGTGTAGAGAAATGATAAAGAGGTGACCCCAAAGGTAGGGGAGAGAAAGGGCGCCAGGACCACCATGCACTACTAAGACTGGGTATTTCTCAGCCACGCCCTCTCCCCCAGGTCACTAACCCAGTATACCTACCAGTCCTAGCTGGGCTTCACACATCCTTAGAGAAATGATGGAGAGGTGTGGGCAGGGGAAGAGAGCAAACAGTATCTGAATGGTAGCAACCAAAGAGTGCCAGTTCATGAATTAGTATGAACCTGGAAACCAAGTTAAAAATTGGAAAACAAATCATTTAGACAATAATATGGAAGGTATGACCATCCCATTTGTGGAATTATCTGAAGTCAGGAGAAGAGTGACCATGGAGGAAGACAGAACCATGCAGGCAGATGGTCACAACCAGGTGGGAGAGTGGACAGGAGTTAGCCCTTCAGAAATGGAAAGCAGGTAGGCAGTCCTGTTTGGGGATTCAGGACTCTAGCCTCCCACTAAGAGGAAGGGAGCATTGTAGCTTTGCAGTTTCGTGAGTCTGCATCACGGTATGGTGGCCCCAAAGCCGAGGTGGTCCTTGACACCATTAATGGACGTGTAACCAGAAGGCAGGGAAACTACTGGCCTGTCAGGGCTGAAAAGTCTCTCCTGAAATAACACCTTCTCTGTGCATGCTGTTTTAGGATGGGCCTTCCTAGGAGAAGGGCTACATTAGGAGGGGCTCTCTGGACAAGTAGTTAACAGGGGATGCTAGAAGCCATGAGAATGAGCCTCTGTCTTCATCAGCACTATCATTTAACCGTAGTAACTGCCTTTTGGTGAGCTAGGCGATGTGCAGCCATTAATACTACAAGCCAAGCATTACCCTTGCTCTTTTAGATGAGGAAACCGAGGTGCAGAGGGAGGAAGCACCCTGCCCAGAGCACACAGCTGGTGACCCATGGACTCCACGATTGGACCCCAGCTGCATCTGAAGCCAGAGTTGTCATCTCTTCAGTATTAAGTTTCCAAACACTGAGATGTTGACTTTCAGAAGATAATGAGGATTGGCTTTTGTGTAATTCCTCATTTTAGAAATAGTTCTAGTGGGTGGTAGAAGAAGCATTCCTGAGAGGTGGGAGATTACCGAGTGATAAAATAGTCAAAGGCTCCATTAGCGCTTACTGCAGTTCTAGGGGGACTTCAAACCTCAAACAAAGAATCCAGTGGAATAAACTTCAATATCCCTTCTGTAGAAGTAAAAGTCCTGGTTTCGTGTAACAGATATTGATGACAACAGGGTTCTGACTGCCTGAGGCAGAAACACTAGCAGGTGTATGGGGTAGTTCATGGGATAGAAGGAAGTAGTCAACCAGGCTTTAAAAGGGTCAAAAGCCAGCCTGGCTCCTGGTGACCATGGTCAGTGGAATCTCATCTGAGAACGTGGTGGGGACGAATCCGCGTTTACAGCCACCCCACCTTGTATCACCATAGCTAAGACTGAGTTCCAGAGAGAGCCACCGCACGTAGCAGAGACCCTTGGCGCTGCCACTGACAGCATCCTTTGGGAAGGGTAGTTTTCCAGAGGAAATGGGGACACCGACACCAAAAGGAGAGTGCAGACACTGAACAGCCAGGAGCAGCTTCCTTGGTGCTTCCAGCTGGGCTGGCTATGATTCCAGAAGCCTCCTCACGCCGGCACACCAAGCTGTGACCACGTGGTTCATTTCCCGAGACAGATATCCTAATTAGGCAATCCATTAAAAAACTCTCAAGTGTGTTTATTGGGGACAGCCCAGCAAAGGACCATCTTGCTGGGATTTGTTCTCGAAAGTGAGTAGCCCGTCACCTTAGCGCTTCAAGGCTGCTGACGAGGGGCACTGTGTCTTGGAGGAAGGGTGATCCTTTCCTAGTTACAATGCAGGGCCCCTTTGGGCAGTTAGCAAAACACTAAATATGCCCAATCTTTAGAATTCTGTCGTAGTTTTTGAGGTTATTCCTATTAAATAGTTGTTTATTTGTTTTCATTGTCCGTATTGTCTTATTATTAATTTAACCAATTATGAGGTTGCTGTAATCATTATTAATTCATTAATTGACTTACTAATTATTAAATAGGAGGTGTGTATTAAGACAATATAAAGTATGAATAACAAGCCCCATGTACCTATCACCAGCTTAAGAGATGTTATTAGTGCCTTAGCGGTCCTGATCATCTCCCCACCCCCATCCCATCCACTCAGTGGGAACCACCAACCTGGCTTTCTGAGTTATTATTATTATCTTGTTTTTCTTTGTAGTTTTATCAGGTTTACACCTCCAAACCACATACTGTTCTTCTTGGGTCTAGCATATAATGGGAACATCTCTTCTGTAGTCTGTAGCCTGCTTTTCCACTCAGGATTATATCTGTGATTCCCATGTATGTTCCAGCATCTCGTTCCTTCTCACCGCTGCGTATTATTCCAGTGTAAGAACCTATGACTGTGAATCCAGGACTTTGATGGCCATTTGCGTGGTGTCCAGCGTTTTGCTAATATTGACACTGCTGCCCATAAGTGTTCTTGTTTGTGTACCTGCTATACACATGCAATTTGAACTTTTATATCTTATTAGCACACCCTTCTCTACCCCCAGGTATTTATTTCTATTGTCTTATAAAAGGTTTAAGTTTTCCCTTTCTGCTGTTGTCTATAATTCACCTGGAATTGATGAGATATTGATTTTATTTCATTTATTTTTGCTATGGGTACTCAATTATTCCAGTATTGTTTATCAAAGACCCACGTTGCCCTATTGATCAGTAGTATCCATGTATGCATAACTCTGCTTCAGATTCTTTGGCCTATTTGTCTAAGGCTTTTATAAGAATTGTTGCTATCTTATAAGACAAATCCCCTTCCTTACTCTTTAGTACATGTCTTGGCCATTGTTATCTTTTTGCAGGTTGATAATACATTTTAGAATCTACTTGTCAAAGATCACCAAAAACTGTGAAGGAATTTTTATTGCAACTACAGTGAATCTATAAATCACTGTAGGAAGAACCGATGATGTTAGGATATTGACTCTTGTGTTCCATGAAGATGGTATATCTCCTCTTTTATGTAGGTCTACTTTTATGTCTTTCAGTAAAGTTTTACAATATTCCTCATAAAATTTTTACACAGTTTTATTGGATTGACTTCTAGGCACTTTATATTTTTGACACTATTGAAATACTATGTTTTAAAATTAATATCTTTATTAAGATATAATTCATGGACCAAAAAATTTAAAGTATACAATTCAATGATTTTAGTATATTCAGAGTTATGCAACCATTGCCAAAAAAATATATAAATTTTCATCGTCCCCATCTTAGAACACCTTTCCCATTTGCAGACATTCCTCATTTATCTCTCCACCTATCCCCTGGCATGAAAGAAGGAGTGGAAGAAAGAGTGAATAAGTGGAATTGTACTTCTGTAGCAAGGTGTATGTCAAACATTGCTGGCCTTAGCTTTTTGTTTAATGTTGTCCTTGTTTTTCCCTCCATCTCTGTTGCTGTTTTCTGGGCTGATCTCCCAGCCTCTCTGTCTCCTCCATTCCTGTACATCCTCTGCACCCTGCCCAGACAACTGCTCCTGAAAAACACAACATTCCAACCACTTCCCTGAGTCACTACCCATGTGAAGGTCAGGCTGATGACCCAAGCAACTCAGCAACAAACTTCTGGGGTGCAGCTCTCCTTTAAGTCGGAGAAGGCCTCTTCTGGGCCTCTGGTTTGCTGCAGAGTCCTCGGGATGTAAACACAGCTGACCTGATTATCCCCTCCACTTCCTCCTGAGTCAGAGTTATCCGGGGTTAATTCAGGGAAGAAGCTAAATTAAGCCTAGAAACCAAACAGCCTCCGTGACAGGCACTTTGTTGTGCCTGAGTGACTGCAGTGATGGGGCTTTGGTTATAAGGGCAGCACTAATCGCATCTCTTAAGACTGACCTTGGCCATCTATTCCCTGCCCTGCAGAGCCGGGCAGCCGCCAGGTTCCTCCCAACACCTATTCACTCATTCAGCATAGCTTTCCTAGGCACCTGCTCTGTGTGGCTCTATGCTTCGAGGTAGGGACTCAAAAGCTCCCCCCTCCTCATGGCTCACAGTCTTATCTAAGAAGATAGATAAGGAACAAGAGATGGCTGCTATTTGGAGAGATCTCTGTCCAGGACAAAGAGGGAGTGGATTTTTAAGGCATTTACACCTTCTCATGGCTTTGTGCAAAGTCTGATCCAGGGAGTCACTGAAATAAAAGGGGGAGAGGTGTCATTCCAGCACTTATCAACAATCGGACAGATTCCACTGCTTTGAAACACTGTTTAACAGGCTGGGGGTATAGAGTAGTGGTAAAGTGCTTGCCTAGCATGGCCGAGTGGCCAAAGCTCCGATTCAATCCCCAGCACTGGGGTAGTGGGGGGACAAGAACAACAACAAAAGAAAGGAGGACTTTTAGCAGCATCTACTAAAGTCGAATGCCTGCACACCCTGTGCCATGTCAGTGCCTCTCCTGGGTGTACATAGCCAATAGGAAATTGCACACAGACAAATTTTACATCAAAAGAAAGCACTATAAGCAGGCATTGGGCTCTAGTTAAAGTATGCATGCTGCAGTTTTGAAAGGAAAGTGTAATAGTATCTGCAATTGACTTTGAAATGCACCAAAAAGAAGGTGGGAGGGTAAGGGAGCGATAGTTGGGAGACAAAACAAGCAGAGCCCAGTAACAGCGCGTGGTGGAGCTGAGATGGTCCGCCTGTGGAGGCTGGCTGTACAATTCTTTCAACTTTGCTATATGTTGAGAATTCATACATGAAATATTAGATAAATGCATGTATAAGTTCACCAGAAGACACGTACAAGAATGTTCACAGCAGCACTAATCACAAAATCCCCATCTGCCTATCAACAGTAGAATAGATACATACATTGTCAATACACTGGCATGATGAAGTGCTGGTCATAGATGAACTGCAGCTACACACAGCAGTGAGAGCGGCTCATGAAATAACACTGGGGAAAAGAAGTCTGCTTCATAAGAACACATGCTGTATGACTCCACTCATAGAAACTTCACAGCCAGGCAGAACTCCCCATGGCATCAGAAGTCATGCAGTGATTTTCAGCAGGAGGGGAGGGAGGGAGAGTAACTGGACGGAGCACCACAGGAGGCCCCGTGGGTGCTGGAAGGTTCTGTTTCTGCATCTTAGTGCTGGTTAAACAGATGTATCCATCCGTACATTTAAAGTTTATGCACCTTTCTCTCTGTTCATTGTGCATCACTAAAAGTACACCAGGGGAAGAAAAACCAGCAAGGAAGAGAACCAGACAGAAGCTTTTCTCAGCTGAACCGTGGGGCTGGGAACCCACGCGCAGCTGGTCTAGCACAACAGAGGTGGGGAGGGAAGGAAGCTTGGCCTTGGGACGGCCATTTGATCCCTTACACGCCCGTTCCAGGTGCGTCCATTCCTCCAGGCTTCCTAGCGTGCTTTTCTCCTCCACACAGGCGTCTGTCCACATGTTCTCTGTTCCTAGCCCTGAGCTGACATGCCAGGCGTGGTCTGGCCATTTTGGGGTTTACATATACCGTGGGAGGGTCATGTGTATGTTTCATCACCCAGCCTTCTTCATGCCCATCTTTCTGGGTGCCCACTGTGACCCTTCCTGAGATATCAGTGTGTGTGTGTGTGTGTGTGTGTGTGTGTGTGTGTGTGTGTGTAGCTATTTATTACAAGAATTGACTCATGTAATTTGGTAGACCCACAAGTTCCAAGATCTACAGGCTGAGTCAGCCAGCAGGAGACCCAAGAGAGGGGATGGTATAGTTCTTTCCACTTCAAAGACCTGCTGGGCTGGGGGTGGTGGCGCACACTTGTAATCCAGCATTTGGGAGGCTGAGACTGGAGAATCCAGGTTCGCGGCCAGCCTCAGCTACTTAGTGAGCCCTGCTGCAACTTAGTGAGACTCTGTTTCAAAAATAAAGAATAAAAAATAGGGCTGGGGATGTAGCTCGGAGCTAGAATGCCACTGAGTTCAATCCCCAGTATTGCAAAAAAAAAAAAAAAAACCCAAAAAACAAACAACAACAACAAAAAACAAAGACCTGCAGGATCCAGACCCAGAAAGAGCTGAATGAAATTTGAAAGTTCCAGTGGAAAGATAGGAAAAAGCGAGTCAGGCAGGAAGAATCCTCCTGCTCTCAGGAATGTTGCTTTATCATCTTCAGAACCTCAACTGATTGGATGAGGCCCACTCACAGTGGGGAGGGCCATCTGCTGTCCTCAGTCTACTGGAGTAAATGCTTATGCCCTGCAGAAACATTCTCACAGACACGCCAGAATCATGTTTGACCACCTATTTGGGCACCCTATGACCCAGTCTAGTTGACACAAAATTAACCACCACTTCTCTGAGACAAGAAAAACCTCTAGGTTGGGAAGGAGCAGTTCTCTAACAAGAAATACAGACAGAGGCTGGGCCTGTCCACTCCCTGTCCTGTTAAGTACCCACATTGGCTCTTTTTGGGTACTAGGAATTGAACCCAGGGCTACACCCTGGACTCACCCCCAGCCCTTTTTATTTTTTATTTGAAACAAGGTCTCCTTAGGTTGCTGAGGCTGACCTTGAACCTACCATCCTCCTGTCTGTCTCCCAGGTACTGGAATTCAGGTGTGCACCACCATACCCAGCCCGCATTGGCAATTTTTTTTTTTTTTTTTTTTTTTTTTTTTTTGCGGTACTGGGGGTTGAACTCAGGGGCATTCTACCTCCGAGCTTTACCCCCAGCCCTATTTTTTATTCTTTATTTTGAAACCGGGTCTCACTAAGTTGCAGAGTGCCTCACTAGGTAGCTGAGGCTGGCCGCGAACCCGGGGATCCTCCGGTCTCAGCCTCCCGAATGCTGGGATTACAAGCGTGCGGCACCACGCCCGGCCACATTGGCAATTTAAAATATGGTGAGGACTAGTAATCAGCAGGAAAGGTTTCCCCTGCCTGCCATGTCCCCTGGATGGCTGTGTTAACTATGTTAAGAAATTTTTTTTAATTGAGTTATTTTGAAATAGATATACAGAAACATAGCTGAAACATATGCTTACAGCTTAAAGAATAGTGATAAAAAAAATAAGTACCCAGGCGTCCCCACCAGCTTAGCAGATGGAAAGTGGCCAGCACCCTTGAAAGTCAAGTACCCCTTCCCGAATTATCTCACCATGTTTGCTTCTGCCTGGGGGAAGCCACTCCTGAATTTTGAGTTAATCATTCCCTTGATTTTTATAAAAATCTAAGTGTGTGTCTCTAAACCAGTATGTTCCTTGGTTTTGCCTGTTTTGAGCCTTTGCTAATCAGATCACACTGTACACACTGTCCTGGGACGTGCTCTTCCCCTCTGGTGTCTGGGCTTGGTCCAGGCTGTCGTGAGTAGCCACAGCTCGTCCATCTCACAGCCCAGGAATCCCATTGTGGTGGTCCACCACACACATGCCTGCTCACCTCTCTGTGCACGCCTGGGCAGCTCCTAGTCTTCTGCTCTGGCAGACGAGGCCAGGAGGGTTGCTCCTGTCCGTGTCTCCAGGAGCAAGGCTTCCTCTTGGGCATACACCTGGGACAGCAGGTGCCTGTGTAGAATATGCACTTCTTCATTTTACTAGGTAACACCAAGAAGCTTTCCAGAATTAGTACACCAACACACATTCCTGCTAGAGGCCTCCTGATACTGCCTCTTCTGCACTGTGTGAACCTCTGACAACCTCTGGGGTGGGTGAATCACCTTCCCCGTCCACCCCTATTCATACCACAGCCAGTGTTTCAGAATGGGTGGGGCTGCGATGCACCTACAGCCTTCCTGAACACAGCTTTCTTCTTAGGTGTGACCCATACGTAGAAGTGACTTTCCCGCCATCATGGGGAGTTGGTGAGCTTTAGTTTGACTGCTGGGCAGCTGTCTAGGTTTCTGCTTCAAGGAAAAGGGGGAAACAAGCTCCAGGAAGTGGGTGGTACCCGGGCTGGACTTCGGGGCTTATCCCTGGAGTCAGTAACCCCTGTTCTGCCATTTCTCAATAGTTAAGAGTGATGTCTCCCCAGATTGGCTCAGTCTGCGTGTGATTTGTGGCCCCCACCCCGGTCCTCCCCCGCAACCTGAATCGATACCCCCAGCAGTTCTGCCTGGCTGTGGACAGGATGCGTGGACGTGATCATCTTTTGTGTTGTCTCTTTAACACTTACAGGTTAGCCTGGCGAGGAAGATAAAGACATTTGAAACCAAGATGGTAATCACGAGTGGCAATGAAGAAGACAGAGGAGGCCAAGAAAAAGAGAGTAAGGAGGAGAGCGTGCTGGCCATGCTGGGGATCATCGGGACCATCTTGAACCTGATTGTTATCATCTTTGTATACATCTACACTACTCTCTGAATGGCCCGGAGCGCCCTTGGGGGCCTCGGGATGGCCAGCAGACGGGGCGTCCTGTGTGTTTACAGACCAGCGACCAGACGCCGGGAGACCAAGCAGGCTTGACTTACACACACACACACACACACACACACACACACACACACACACACACACACCCGCTCCATCCAATGCACCTTCGAACTTCATAACCGGTCACAAAATAAACCGATCCTGCTGCAGGGAGCAGACACTAAAGCACAATGAATCCAACCGAACTCATTGACCCCACAAGGAACTCAGCAATGGCTTGGGCAGGGCCCCCCGGGGAAGGCTCGAGACACCAGCCTTCGGTGAACGGATGGGTGCAGAAGAAAAGCGTTATCCCAGATCGCTGACGTGGTACCTGGTGTTTGAAGAGACGGGCAGGGAGGGTGCCTGCCGCTCAGCTGTGTGTCTCTGGGGACCAGCGTTCCATCTGGACTTGATAAGCTGTGTAACGAGGGGAACCACAGTGGTCGTGGTCCTCTGACAGCGTCCCATTCGTCAAAAGTGTCTTAACGATCTGATACCCGGGAGATTGCTTATTTTTTCTTTTTTTTTTTTTTTTTTTTTTTCATTAGCTTGACGTGTGTATCTGTTCATATCGAGGTTTATAAATATATATTTTTAACAAATGTGCTCTATTTTTTAGCATGAACCAAATATTTGGAGAGGCGCTTCCAGACCCATAGCGCTTTCTTTGATTTTAACTGCTTTGTCCCCTTCGACTGCAGAAGTTCTTTTGTGTAGCTGTTCTAGTCCTCTTGTCTCACCTTGAGTCTTTTACCTTTGCACTCTTGTCCCCCACCCCACCCCCTTCTCCCTCTCCCTCTCCCTCTCTGGTCAGGAGGACATTTTCCCATAATACCAGCCATGGTCTTGGTTGGAGCATGTTTTAAGAGTGTCCGTTGAGCGGCTTTTTGTTGTTATATTGGAGATATAAAATGATTGTGGGCATGCAGGCCTTAGATGCACCCTATCTGTACCGAGAATTATGCATGAACAAGGGCTGAGTGGTAGATCAGCTTTAAAAACATTTTACAAAGGACTACCATTGAGGAGGGAGAGCGTGGCTGTATTTGCAGATCAACTCTTGGACAGTGCATTCGGCATTTGGCTGGCAGCGCTATCAAGCCATCCTTGTAACCATTCGTTTATCGGATTGTGGTTTCAGTGGCGGTGAGAGATGGAAGAACAGGGGCGAGCTCAGAATCGGGTGTGTAAGTCCTTCCCTAGCAAGACGCCTGGGACCCTCTTCAAACATTGGTGGGGTAGAAGTAACCCATGAGAGCTCATGGTGGCTCAGGCCGTGAGGACACCCCTGTGACAGGTGACTTTTCCAGGGCACTAGAGGGGGATTCAGTGATCGCCCTAGAGGATTGTTGTGCTTGGTAAAGCTCTTGGTTTATGCCTACATGAAGCTACTTCCTCCCTGGTAGAGATGGTTGAATAAATGGAAATTCGCCCGGTTCTCCTGGCTCCCTAAAGAGAGAGCCTGCCTGCCCTGCGGTGACATGGCCTTAAAGAGAGGGTCCGTCTCCTCTCTGCCAGTGGGTGGGCAGAAAAAGCAGCAGTCTGGCCGGTTAGATTCAAATGCTGCTGAGGAGCTCTCCACCTCCAGATCTCCCTCCTTTCTGAAATTCTGTCATTATCGAGTCATTTCTTGACCTCTGCTAAGGGACCAGACTCTTTTATAAAGCAAATGCCCCTGAACACCTGGCTCTGACACTGATTCTTAAGACACCTTCTCTGCCCCACCGGAACAAAGGGAGCTCAGGTGTTTTTAGAGCATCCTGTATGCTAGACACTTGGTCCACAAGCCATCGAATCCTCATGAGAGCCCCGTGAGAGAGGAAGTTGCTCCCCCGTGTTGTAGAAGAAGAAAGAAAGGAGGGCTCAGAGAGATGAGGAAAATTGCCCAAGCCCACATGGCTACCGGTGCAGTCGGGATTCCAACCCCATCTCCCTGATTCCTTAACCCAGAGAGAGCCCGGACACTGCTGGGGGAGAAAGGAAATGGAGAAGTAAGGGGGTGGCAGAAAAGGGGTTCAGGACATGACTCGCTGAGGGCCAGCTCTGCACACCTCCTCTTCCCCCCTCCCCAGCAAAAGTAAACAACCCCTGGGAACTCCTTGGGCACTGGCAGAATAGCATACAAATAAGGACCGAAGGAGGCTGGCTGGAAATCAAAGGAGATGTCACACAGAGGGGCTGCTGATTCTGAGTCGTGTGGTTCTGGAAAGATTGTCTGACATTCTGAACAGTGAGCAGAATAAACAATAAAGGTGCAATGGAAAAAAAAAAAAAGCTATTGTCTCTTTTTTCTCAACTTTTGCCTCTGCCTCTTATAAACAAAAACAAAAATCCCGGATGTGATTCTGTTTGGTTTAGACTGCAGAAGCCCCCATGATTTTTCAAGTGTACTGATTTGGAATTTTCAAGGGGAAGCGATGCTGTCTGGATCCTCCGCGAGCCGCCCTGGCGGTTCTTCCAGGTGGTCTAATCCGCAGACTGGAAAGCAGGCTGCCCTCCAGTGACTGCATGGCCAGCAGGAACAGGCTTCCCCCGGCTCCGGCAAAGGTGCCATTTCAGCTGTCGTGTAGCAGATGCCCTGAACTGGGCAGCTCACAGTATCCCCAGATCTGAAGCCATTGCCAGGCAGTGGAGGGGAGAGGCTGTCCCCAGCCCTGGGTCCTCAGCAACTACCTGAGCCTGAGCTTGGTGACTTGCATGATGACACCAAGTTTGTATACTTGAGCCCACACTTCCCCGCTCTCCCGTGGGACCTAGGACAGTCCCTTGAGATGTGTGTGCTTTTCTTCAGCTAAAGGATGAGAAAGGAGACTCTGGAAGGCTAGCTGACTTATTTTTTTTCATTCTGAGGATCGAATCCACGGGCATTGTACCTCCAAGCTACACTTCCAGCCCTCTTTTCATTTTTCATTTTGAAACTGGGTCTCCCTCAGTTGCTGAAGTTCTCACTAGGTTGCTGAAGCTGGCCTTGACCATGCCATCCTTCTGTTTCAGTCTCCCAAGTACTGGGATTACAGACGTCACGACCATGCCCAGCAGCGTGTTGACTTTCTGAGGCCACTGGTAGCAGCCAGCAAGACCAGGCCTCTGCCCACATCTGGATGCACCAGCACCTTGTGTGGCCCTAGCTGTGGGTTTGAGTTCTGCTGGAGCCAGTCGCTAGCTGGTCTCAGAGCGCATGGGTTCCCGACAACCCAGCTGCCTCTTCACCTCGATCCCCCTGCCCTGGGGGCAATTCTGAATTGATGTCTTTCACCTCTGGCCCCTAGGACAGGAAAACTCAGTAAGATTGGCTTCCTCCTGGCCGCAGGGTCCAGGCACGAGGCTGGCAGTGTTCCAAGTGGTCTGTGCCTGCAGGCACTCACTCACCCTGTGGCCAGAACCACCTAGGCCTGAATCCCACCTCTGCCTCTTAGGATTTGAAGGACCACAGACACCTCCCTGACTCTGGGCCTCAGGAGCTCTGTGAGGATTTCAGCACCTAAGTAAGTACCCAGGACTATGAGCTCCAGGTGCTAGGGAAGGTGTGGGGGCAGGGCTGTGGAGCAGGGGCTGCAGGCACTTGAATGTCTGCAGTCACATTGGTTTGCCCCAGAGCTCATCCCATAGTTACTTTCACCTGGATTAACTGGTGGAGAAGGTGCAACTGTGAAAGGTGAGTCTACTTAGGTGAAGCTCAGGGCCTAGATGTCACGTGGTGGGGTGTCAGGCTTGGACTCCGGTAACCCAGCCTTCACCTTCACAGCCAAAGAATGGCATTTAAACCCTAAAGATCCGAGGTCCAGGGGAGGGAAGAGGACATCTCAAGGACTTTTAAGTTTATTGTGAGGGATCTAGACCTTGCAAAGGCACAGGAGGGTCTTCAGGTCCTGCTGATCCTACAGGCTAGGATGGGGTGGGGCAGAGAGATCCTTTTCCTAAGATAGTTTCTCTTGTTTTAACCAGTAAGGCTCGACTGAGACCCAACTTAACCAAGTCCTAAAGTCACATAATTCAGGGGTCAAGGTTTAAAAAGCAACAACAACAATGCTTCTGGGCTGAAGCTAATGGGGGAGCTGGGCCCCAAGACCTTTTCCTACTGTCCGTGCTCCTGTGATTTTGCAGCAAATGGTTTCTCAAGAATCCTAAAAGCTGGGCCTGCCTTAACCTCAGGGATGTGGGACCCAAGCCCCAAGGGGCTCCGTTCTGCAGCCTCTCCGGGCCTCGCTGCCTCAGATGAAAGATGCCTACAATTTACAGAGTGTCCTCGCCAGAGAGAGGCCAGAGAGGCCTTATGCTAGCCGTAGAAGGGAGAAGTCAGGACAGCAGCTAGGTCCTACACATGCAGTCACAGTTAGAAAAGAACTGCAATTTTTAAAAACCCTATATACTTTTCTGAAAAATTAAGAGAATCCCCAAATCTCACCGCCTAGAAGGAACCGCTGCTAATATTCAGTGTATGAATTACAGATCAAGTTGTGTGTGGATCTATTCAGTGAGACCAATTTCTTGACATTTTGAAGTCCCTTTGCCGTTTGGCGGGCACTCTGATTGTGCCTGTGTTCCTTGTCATCTTACAGTGGACAGCATACCACGTTCCTGTCGCATGTTGGGTCCAAAGGCATGCTAAAGTGACGTTCTTGAACGAGCACCCAGACATTTCCCCATACAAGGTAGACTGGTATTATAATTCACAGATACGGCCTCACGCCATACACATTGTTCCCTCTATTTTTCATTAGCAATTAAGGATATGCTTTCCTATCAGTGAGGCTGTTTTGACAAGCTGCTGGGATTCTGTTTAGAATCAGATTACCGCCGGGCGTGGTGGCGCACGCTTGTAATCCCAGCATTCGGGAGGCTGAGACCGGAGGATCCGGGTTCGCGGCCAGCCTCAGCTACCTAGTGAGGCACTCCGCAACTTAGTGAGACTCGGTTTCAAAATAAAGAATAAAAAATAGGGCTGGGGGTATAGCTCGGAGGTAGAATGCCCCTGAGTTCAATCCCCAGTAC